>CM038678.1:205123338-205250859 GCA_021605205.1 Aegilops longissima | reverse complement strand
CAAGAATTTGATTTGCATATTGTTGATAGAAAAGGAGCTGAGAACCCTGTTGCAGATAACTTATCTAGGTTAGAGAATGTTCTTGATGACCCACTACCTATTGATGATAGCTTCCCTGATGAACAATTAAATGTCATAAGCACTTCTCGTAGCACTCCATGGCATGCTAATTATATTTTTGCTAAATTTATACCACCTAGCTTCACATACCAACAAAAGAAAAAGTTCTTTTATGATTTGCAACATTACTTTTGGGATGACCCACATCTTTATAAAGAAGGAGTAGATGGTGTTATTAGACGATGTGTGCCTGGGCATGAACAGGAACAGATCCTACGCAAGTGTCACTCCGAGGCTTATGGAGGACACCACGCTGGAGATAGAACTGCACATAAGGTATTGCAATCCGGTTTTTATTGGCCTACTCTCTTCAAGGATGACCGTAAGTTTGTTTTGTCTTGTGATGAATGTCAAAGAATTGGTAATATTAGTAGACGTCAAGAAATGCCTATGAATTATTCACTTGTTATTGAACAATTTGATGTTTGGGGCTTTGATTATATGGGACCTTTTCCTGCCTCTAATGGATATACACATATTTTAGTTGCTGTTGATTACGTTACTAAGTGGGTAGAAGCTATTCCAACTAGTAGTGCTGATCACAATACCTCTATTAAAATGCTTCAGGAAGTTGTTTTTCCGAGGTTTGGAGTCCCTAGATATTTAATGACTGATGGTAGTTCACACTTTATTCATGGTGCTTTCCGTAAAATGCTTGCTAAATATGACGTTAATCATAGAATTGCATCTCCTTATCACCGCATTCAAAGGGTCAAGTAGAGTTGAGTAATAGAGAGCTCAAATTAATTTTGCAAAAGACTGTTAATAGGTCTAGAAAGAATTGGTCCAAGAAACTTGATGATGCATTATGGGCCTATAGAACTGCATATAAGAACCCTATGGGTATGTCTCCGTATAAAATGGTTTATGGAAAAGCATGTCATTTACCTCTCGAACTAGAACATAAGGCATATTGGGCTGTTAAAGAGCTCAACTATGATTTCAAACTTGCCGGTGAGAAGAGGTTATTTGATATTAGCTCACTTGATGAATGGAGAACCCAAGCTTATGAAAATGCTAAGTTGTTTAAAGAAAAAGTTAAAAGATGGCATGACAAAAGGATACAAAAGCGTGAGTTTAATGTTGGTGATTATGTATTGCTATACAACTCTCGATTAAGATTTTTTGCAGGAAAAATTCTCTCTAAATGGGAATGTTCCTACGTTATCGAGGAGGTCTATCGTTCCGGTGCCATAAAAATCAACAACTTCGAAGGCACAAATCCGAAGGTGGTAAACGGTAAAAGAATCAAACATTATATCTCAGGTAATCCCATAAATGTTGAAACCAATATTATTGAAACCGTAACCCGGAGGAGTACATAAGTTTACACTTTCTGCACCGCTTAGGACTCAAAAGGAATAGGTATGTGGTACGGTAAGTAAACCGACTCCAAAACAATTTTAAGGCAATATTTCTCGCTTTGGAATATTTGGAAAATAGAAAATAAGTGGAAGTCCGGGAAGGACACGAGGGCCCCACGAGGGTGGTGGGCGTGCCCCCTACCTCGTGAGCACCTCGTGTGCCCTCTGGACTCCGTTTTCTTGCACGATACGTATCTTGGTCGGTAAAAATTCATTATATATTCTCCCGAAGGTTTTGACTCCCGTATCACGCAAATATCCTCTGTTCTTGTTTTGAGCTGTTGCTGCTACAGATTAGAGCAAGATGTCTTCTCAAGAGTCAGTCGAGGAGAGCCGGGTATCTAATCCGCCACAGGAACCAAGGGCACACAGTGATGCTGACCACTTTGGGCCAGCAACGGAGGAAGAGATGGAGGCTGACTTGATGATGGTAGATGCCATGGAGGATCAAGAAGTCACCTCTCGCCTTCGAGCTGGGTTTACAATGGGGAACTACAGAGCTCAGCTATTCCAAACTCGGTTATCCTTCCAATGTTAGATTTCTTTCTTATGAAAATATGAGGAGAAGTGTCTCTTGTTCTCCCGCAGCTATGCAACACCCTTGGGTGCAAGGAGCTTTAGCCGTAATAGGAAAGCTTTGCAAGGAAATAATGGACCTCAAGCAGCAAGTCAATAAGCTCGAGGAGGAGAACCGTATCTTGAGGGGAATCATCGCCAAGAATATTACACCAACAACAAAGAAGGAGACATAATCACATGGGTATGGGCACTCCCCTTGGCAACTGCCAAGCTTGGGGGAGGTGCCCCAGTATCGTATCACCATCACAACTCCTATCTTTACCGTTTTTCTTAGTTCGATCCTATTAGTAGTATCTTGATCTAGTAGAATAAAGGTTATGGCATGATCTAGTTTTGAGTTTTGCTTTAAGATCTCTCTATGTAATCGAGTCCATGAGCTACATATATAATAAAGTTTAGTGTTGAGTCAAGGGCTTGATTGTTTTGCCATGATCTTGGGTGAATAAGAAAAAGAATAAAAAGGAACAAAGAGTTCATATTGATCTTATTGATAGTAATGACTTCACATAGAAAGAATATGATGATTAAAAGTTGTTGGGAGTTGGCAAATATAGCTTTGGTCATCGTTGCAATTAATAGGAAGTAATAAGGAGAGAGAGGTTTCACATATAGATATATTATCATTGACATCTTTTATGATTGGGAGCACTCATTAAAATACAACATGCTAAAGAGTTGATGTTGGACAAGGAAGACAACGTGATGAGTTATGTTTTGTTATATCTGAGATAAAGTATGTTGTCATGGATCCTCTAACATGTTGAGCTTGCCTTTCCCCCTCATGCTAGCCAAATTCTCAGCACCAAGTAGAGATACTACTTGTGCTTCCAAATACCCGTAAACCAGTTTAGCCATGAGAGTCCACCATATCTACCTATGGATTGAGTAAGATCCTTCAAGTAAGTTGTCATCGGTGCGAGCAATAAAAATTGCTCGCTAAATATGCATGACTTATTAGTGCAGAGAAAATAAGCTTTGTACGAACTTGTTGTGGAAGTAATAAAAGCGACGGACAGCATAATAAAGTTCCACATACAAGGGGCAATATAAAGTGACGTTCTTCTGCATTAAGATTTTGTGCATCAACCATAAAAGCGCATGGCAACCTCTGCTTCCCTCTACGAAGGGCCTATCTTTTATTATTATCTTCTACCCTATGCAAGGGTCACGGTGATCTTCACCTTTCCTTTTTCATTTTATCCTTTGGCAAGCCCAGCATGTTGGAAAGAACATGATATACATATCTAATTGGATGTAGGGGAGCATGAATTATTATTGTTGACATTACCATTGAGGTAAAAAGTTGTGGGGCAAAACTAAAAGCCCCTATCTTTCTCTATGTTCGATTAAAACTCAGTAACCACAAGTATTGCGTGAGTGTTAGCAATTATGAAGGGCTAAATGATAGTTGAGTATGTGGACTTGCTTTTAAGCTCTGACATAGACTCTTTCCGATGTTATGATAAATTGCAATTGCTTCAATGACTGAGGTTATAATTTGTTGGTGCCCAATAAGGTTTCTGATTCATACTTTTGCATTGTGAAAAGATCATCACTTGAACATAAGTAATCGTATGACAAAAATCTATATATGTTGCTGTTATGAGAATAATCATGATGCCTTCATGTCCGTATTTTATTTTTTATCGACGCCTCTATGTCTAAACATGAAGACATATTTATTGTTATCGGCTTTTCGCTTGAGGACAAGCGAGGTCTAAGCTTGGGGGAGTTGATACGTCCATTTTGCATCATGCTTTTATATCGATATCTATTGCATTATGGGCTATTATTTCACGTTATGTCACAATACTTATGGCTATTCTCTCTTATTTTACAAGGTTCACATGAAGAGGAGAATGCCGACAATTTGGAATTCTAAGGTGGAAAAGGAGCAAATATTGGAGACCTATTCTGCAACTCCAAAAGTCCTGAAACTCCATGGAATATCTTAAAATAAATAAATAAAAATCATCGCTAAAGATGAAGGCCGGGGCCCACACTGCTCATGAGGGTGGGGCGCCCCTCAGGGCGCGCCCCTACCTCATGGGCCCCCTGGTGGCTCTCTGATGCCCATCTTCTCCTATATGAAGTCTTTCGATGAGAAAAAAAATAGAAGGCAACCTTTCGGGACGAGACTCCGCCGCCACGAGGCGAAACCTTAACGGAACCAATCTAGGGCTCCGGGAGAGCTGTTCTGCCGGGGACACTTCCCTCCGGGATGGGGAAATAATCGTCATCATCATCACCAACGCTCCTCTCATCGGGAGAGGGCAATCTCCATCAACATCTTCACCAGCACCATCTCATCTCCAAACCCTAGTTCATCTCTTGTATCCAATTCTTGTCTCCAAGTCCGGGATTGGTGCTAGTAGGTTGCTAGTAGTGTTGATTACTCCTTGTAGTTGATGCTAGTTGGTTTATTTGGTGGAAGATCATATGTTCAGATCCTTTATGCATATTATTACCCCTCTGATTATGAACATGAATATGTTTTGTGAGTAGTTACGTTTGTTCCTGAGGACAAGGGAGAAGTCTTGCTATTAGTAGTCATGTGAATTTGGTATTCGTTCGATATTTTGATAAGATGTATGTTGTCTAGCCTCTAGTGGTGTTATGTGAACGTCGACTACATAACACTTCACCATTATTTGGGCCTAGAGGAAGGCATTGGGAAGTAATAAGTAGATGATGGGTTGCTAGAGTGACAGAAGCTTAAACCCTAGTTTATGCGTTGCTTCGTAAGGGGCTGATTTGGATCCATAGGTTTCATGCTATGGTTAGGTTTACCTTAATACTTTTGTTGTAGTTGCGGATGCTTGCAATAGAGGTTAATCATAAGTGGGATGCTTGTTCAAGTAAGAACAGTACCCAAGCACCGGTCCACCCACATATCAAATTATCAAAGTACCGAACGCGAATCATATGAACGTGATGAAAACTAGCTTGACGATATTCCCATGTGTCCTCGGGAGCGTTTTCCTATTATAAGAGCTTGTCCAGGCTTGTCCTTTGCTACAAAAAGGATTGGGCCACCTTGCTGCACTTTATTTACTCTTGTTACTTGTTGCTCGTTACAATTTATCTTATCACAAAACTATCTGTTACCACTTATTTCAGTATTTGCAGAGAATACCTTGCTGAAAACCGCTTATCATTTCCTTCTGCTCCTCGTTGGGTTCGACGCTCTTACTTATCGAAAGGACTACGATAGACCCCCTATACTTGTGGGTCATCACCCATGAACACGGCGCATTCCGTTGCCTCCCCATGAACACGACGACGACGCTGTTTCTCCGTTCCGACCCAGCCATGTACGTATGCGTGAGTAGGCGTTCGAGACCCTGCCCGTATGTACGTACGTGGCCGTATTTTCTTTCTTGCACCCTCGCGCTGCGTGCGTGTACATGCTACGCGCGCCTCTACTACGACACACGCGCGCCTCTACATCCACCAAGATATATATACGCATACGTCACGACCAGAATGACAATGCTACGACGCTTCGACCAGGTGGGTCCCGACCGCCGTGCACTTCCTTGCTGCGAAGATGTAGCTGGTGGGTCCCAGCAATCGGGGCGAATCGTTTTTTTTGCCGGAAGCACTTGCTTTGCGTGCGAAGATGTAGCTGGTGGGTCCCAGCAGTCAGGAGGGCGAATCGTTTTGTTTTTTTTTGCCCGGGCGCACTTCCTTGCGTGCGAAGGTGTAGCTGGTGGGTCCCAGCAGTCAGGGGGGATACGTTTTTTCGCGAAATATTGTGGCCCGTCCGGTGGGTCCCTGCTGTCAGGTGGAGGAATAATTATTTTGCGCGTAATAAGGAGGCACTTCCTTGCTGCGGCCGTGGGCCCGGCCTGTCGGCCTCTCCACGCATGATCCACGTCCGATGGAAGCCGTTCCTTGACCACGCTGACCACGCCGCGCCGAGAGCACCGGGACGGTGGACGACGGTGAGGCCTAGGAAGGGACGACGAGCCCCGGAAGGCGGCGGTGGATGCCCACGCCAGAGGAGTACGAGGGTTCACCGTTCGCTGCGTTGTGAGGCTGCCGCCGCCGCAGTAATAAGGGTGTGGGTGAGTAGAGGATGGCTCGCCAGCGGGAGTAGTAGGGCGGTGAGGCCTCCGCCGATCGCAGCCGCCACGGGAGGCGTGGAGCCCGAGGCACGATCGGCGCTGGTTTGGGCGGTGGAGCAATAAGACTAGAGGTTGAAGAAGCACTACGGCCGTTGGATGGACATCGTACGGTCACTGGAGCTAGAATCGTGCATATTGACTAAGTTGACAAAGCCCTCCATCCCCGTCAACTTAGTAGGCCCACAAGTCAGCCTGCCACTATACTGGGTCCCAGCTAACAGGGGGAGTATTCATTTTTTTTGTGCGTAATAAGAAGGCACTTCCTTGCGTGCGAAGATATAGCTGATGGGTCCGAGCTGTCGGTGGCCGGGCGGTAACGTTTAACGCAAGAAAATGAGACCCTTTCGGTGGGTCCCTAATGTCAGCTGAAGGAATCATTATTTTGCGCGTAATAAGGAGGCATTTCCTTGCGTGTAGCCGTGGACCCAGCTGTCGGCCTCTCCACGTACAGTCCACTCAGATGCATGTCGGTTGTTGACCACGTTGACCAGGCCGCGCCGAGAGCACCAGGGCGGTGGATGACGGCGAGGCCTAGGAAGGGAACGACACGGAGGCAGGGAAGACTCGGTAGATGTTTCCCACGCGGAGGGAAGTACGGCTGTATGAGGGTTTACTGGTTCGTCTGCCGTCGCCGGAGAATAACAACAGTGTGAGTGAGTAGAGGATGGCTAGGCCAGCGATGGGAGTACGGTGGGGTGGTGAGGCCTGCGCGGCAGCACAGCCGGCCGCGGGGAGGAGGGAGCAGGCAGTCCCGCCGGCGCTTGTTTGAGCGGATGGAGCAGGAAGAGCAGAGATTGAAGAAGCACGACGGCCGTTGGATGGACATCCAACAGTCACTGCTTGTGCGTCAACCTTTTCCTTTAGGAAAGCCTCAAATCTGTAGAAAACAGCATACATCCCATCTGCCATTATTTCTAATAATTTACAGCCCATTTGCTAATTCTTAAGGTTTTTTTGGAGCCCATATTCATTTTGTTAGCATTACAGCCCATACTGTGGCCACGGTTAAAAAATTATACGAATTTTTGCATATTTCAAAAGGTCCGAACTATTTTTAATCCCAAATTTGACTCACATTCAAACTGATTTTAAAAATAAATGTATATCAATATAAAATCCAACAAATTCTCCACGCATAAAAATTAATGTAATTTAAAATCTCAAATGAAAAAAGATATTTGAAACTAATTGCGGTTTGATGTATTTTAAAATGTACAACCCATTTCTCATTCTCGATGGGCCATTTTCTCGCCACCAATGAAAGCTCTCCTCGTCTTGAAAGATTTGCAGCCCAACAGCCCGACAAAGCGACTTACTTGGCAAATCACAAAAAACTAGGCTGTGGCCGTGGACCCACTGTCAGCCTCTCCACGACTGATACTCTTCCGATGGAATGTCGTTGACCACATTGACCACGCGGCGCCGAGAGCACCAAGGCGGTGGACGACGGCGAGGCCTAGGAAGGGGACGACGCGGAGCCGGGGAAGACGCGGCAGTGGATGCCCACGCGTAGAGGAGTACGAGGGTTCACTGGTTCGGCTGCGGTGTGAGGCTGCCGTCGCTGCAGGGCTTGGCTAGCGGTGGGAGTAGTAGGTGGCGATGAGGCCTCAACGGCAGCACAGTCGGCCACTGGAGGCAGGAGCAGGCGGTTTCCACGGCACTGGTTTGGGCGGCTGGTGCAAGAAGAGCAGCGATTGAAGAAGCAGCAGGATCGTTCGATTCAAATCCAACGGTTACTGCTGCTAGAATCGTTTGTTGACTAAGTTGACAAGCCCTGCATACGCATGAACGTAGTAGGCCCACAGGTCAGCCTCCCAACTGGCGCACCCCAGATGTCAGTGGGAGGAATCATTTTTTTCGTGTAATAAGGAGGCAGTTGATTGCGTGCGGCCAGGCCAGCGGAGGGAGTAGGGTGGGCCGGGGAAGCCTACGCGGTATCACAGCGGGCCACAAGAGGAGGGAGCAGGCAGTCCTGCCGGCACTAGTTTAAGCGGTGGAGCAGAAGATCGAGATTGAAGAAGACGTCGGCCGTTGGATGGACATCCAACGATCCATCGCTGCTAGAATCGTGTGTTCACCGACAAAGCCTTGCGTAAACAAGTCAGCCTCGAAATTTGTGGCGTGTACAGCCCATTTGCTATTATTTTTATAATTTTTACTCATTTTCCAATTCATATGGAATTTATTGCAGCCAATTTTCCATTTTTAGAATTGCCAGCCATTTTCTCGTCGCACCGTGGTCAAAAATTAACTAAATATGTGGTAAATTTTGAAAATTCGCAAATTTTTGCTGGGAACTAAACATTCTTAATCCAAAATTAATAGCCATACTAAAACAAATTTAAAATAAATTAGTACTATGTCATGTTAAATCCAATGAAATACGATAAGATATCGGTGAAGAACAAAATAAAAAAACAAATATCCCATTTGCTATAATTTTTTGGAATTTTCAACCCTTTTGATATTACTTTTAACAGACATTGACCATACTCTTTGGCCAGGACGGAATGCATCCTCCTCGCCTTGAAAGATTTGCAGCCCAGAATTTGGAGAAAAGAACTAGGCCTAGCTTGGGTATTCTTAAAAAGAAATCTTGGGCTACCTATTTTCCCAAAGAACTGGTGCATGAGCATTTAGCTTTATTTATTTATTTACTTATTTATGTTTAGGGGACCATGAGCATGTACCGGGCGGATTCATGTGAGAGCCTCCTTCCAGCTAATTATGGGCTTTCTATTGGGCCTTCATCAATGGGTTGCATGTTATCAACAAGTGGAAAATGTGTTCGCACGAAAAATAGTATGAGCTACGACGGCAAGGGCACTAAAGGATCGAACCTGCAACGACTTCCAAAACAACACATTTATTCAACCAATGTATTTAAATATACTACTGATTGTACATTGAAAACAGCAGCAAAGCAGCAACCAGGGCTGGGGTGCAATGTGTAAGAAAGTGCCGTAAGAGTGAAGACGCAACTCTCTTCCAAACCAAACATCAGCCATCATTACAAAAGGGCTACCAAAAAGAACAAGTGTATGCATCAAACTAAATAAAGATCCTACTACACCAAGTGTACGATCTAACTAATCGGCTCGGTTAGACGTTACTATTTATTAAGCTATGGAGATTGGTCGACGGCTTGAACCAGATGGGTGCTCGACGGGGAAACTCCACCAAAGAGGTCGAAGTCCGATACTTGCGACCCTCTCTCCTACTTTGGGCTGCGAGCATGGCGGCACATATCGGGTATGGTGCATGCAGACGCATGGTACGCTGTACACACAGTTTTGCTCGATGAACGAAACGCGCTGCCATCATGATCCTTGCCGTCGGTTATCTCCTCGTTAATCGATAATTCAGTTCGACAAACAGAGAGCATGTACCAAGGTTACTTACCAGCCTCCGGTCAAAAATTCTCGAAGGCCCAGAGAAGCTGGGATCCTGCTCAAAGACTCGGCAAGGATCGTGATTGTATTCCGCGAAACAACACGTCCGCATGCGTGCGAACGATCATCAATCTTTCGCCATCGTCGATCGAGCCAGAACCACCTGCAATCGCCATGCCGCTTTTCTTTGAAAGGTTCGGGATTAGGAAGGGTAGGGACACCAGCGCCTACAACATCATATCAAGTTGGAGTCAAATAAAAAGGGCTCTTGATTTAGTCAATCTTAAGAACAACATGTTATGAGCATGAATATTTTTAAGCAAATGTTGACAATAATATAAGCAAGCCATCATGATATCATAGAAAAGTAACATACTGCTGTAACAGCCGTTTGTAGCGATGGCTGGAGTAGGCCAGCAATACGTCCAGCCATAGAAGGAGTCGACAGCGTAAATGAAGCCCTTGTGTTCAATGGCATCAGAGAACCATGGAGGATGTATGATCCTGCGATGGACGTGCAGATTTATCCACTTACCGCAGTGACCTGTCAGATATGCGAGACCGCGGTTGAAGAACGCAATTAGCCTGAAATCTTTATAATTCGCAGATCTTGTGGGCACTTGGCAGATTACAACCTTGAGCAAATCAAACTTGGTATCATGTTGGCTACTGTAAGATTCCGAGTATTCTGGACCGCGGTGCCAAAGCAAAGGCAATCGTTAATCGAAGGAAGGGGATCAATCGCCGGTGTAGACCTCCACGAGCATCCAGCTGCCGCGACCGCCGACGAGCACCATCCAAGACGTGTTCATGCCGACCAAAGACATACCGTTAATGTAGCCGAGGCTGACGGGATCGGATCGCAGTGAAGGGGGTTGATGCTCGCCACCCTACGATCGTTATGCTGCGTGACACACCGTTTCTGAAGATCAGGCCGCATCAGCAAGCAAGGAGCTGGCTTAAAAAGCTCCGGCCTGAGGGCTTTGAGTAAACGGTACAGCCCGACGAGCACGCGGCGAGCGGCATGGTACTGAGATTGTCCACACGCGAAATAATGAGCTTGATTACCTTTGGGGAGCGAATTCCAGCCACTCTTTCGGCGGACGCTGCTCGGTTCTGCCATTGTTAGTGCTTGGAATTCGGACGAGGGGGGGGGGAGGCGCCTTAGCGGGGATGGAAGCTTGGACAAGATTATGTGCGGACAAAGATGGAGAAGCGAATATGTGCTGCGGGAATTGGACATGTGATGATGACTACAGCACGCCGCTTGACTTACGAGACACATACCAGCAGCGTAGGGTCATATCGATGCTGCATAACTTGCTTGAGTGATCACAAGATCTGGTACTCCCTACAAGTACTACTACTACAGTACTATGCCCTAGCTTGCTAGAGTAGAGTAGTAGAGTAGGACTCTGCTCTACTACTAGCACCGGAGGAGTAGTATATTCTAATCTAAAATAGTTACAAACTTCAATGCCCGAGCGTGGAACGACTACGAACCGTGCTCAAAGACCGTGTCTACGTGGTGTTTGGACTTATATGCAAAAAAATAGCAAGATGCCCGTGCATTGCACGGCACACCATCATCACCAACTCGGTTTTTTCTCTACTCCTACTCCTATAAAAGACTTAGTTGGTGATGATGGAGGCGAGGAGGCGTGTTCAGCCGGGCGTGCAGCGGACGGTGTAGCACTATTCGATTTGTTATTAAAAAAAGTAGTAGAGATAGAGACATAGGGAGGAGCACGAGGTTGTGGGAGATAAGGATGAATGAGGCAAGGCCTTATCTGTAAATGCAGAGAGAGGTGCGGGTATCTTTGTAAAATTGTGATAGTTGGCTTTCTATCCGTCAGATATAGATCGGACGGTCTATATTACAAGATGGCAGGCATACCATCATCACCAACTCGGTTTTCTATAAGAGTAGATATATATAGATATAGATAGATAGAGACTAGGGAGTACTAGTAAGGACACCATCTATCGCTTCATGTGCTACTCCTCGCTCCATTCGGTGGCCGCATAACGTCCCCTACAGCCACTCCCTCCTGCGCTCCATTCGGCGGCGTTGTTGAAATCTGGGAGCACACTCGCGATCGCTATTTGGCGACACGACTTCACCGACGATGACTTCTTCCCGACCCCGCAACCTCTTCCTCAACGACATGGGCGATAACTCAATGCCAACGGTGTTGCTCCCGCTGCACCGTATGTGTTTCTGTCCTTCCTGTTTGAAATCGTGGTAGAATTCATGTTTCTACTCTGTATCCTACTACTATGCTAGTCCACATGATTAGTTTCATCTCTGTTATAGACGTCATGATTTATTGTGTGCTTATTCGGATTAAATCTCATAGTAACTTGCTCACATATTCAACTGGCGCAACATCCCCTACAGCCACTCCCGTTTCATGGATGGCCTGGTCGATGCCTCCAACGAGCCCTTCGTCCACTGCTATGAGTGCCCGATGCCGTTTTGTGGCTTGCTGGTGGACATGGTGCATCACCTCACGGATGCGTGCAACGGTCGCTGTCTAAGCATGTGGAGACTTCTATGCAGGATCTTGCTCTATTGGTCGCGCATGAATAAAAGTGTATCCGTTTATGGTTTAGTCTAGAATCTTCCATGTATGAATTTTTACTACAGTACTGGTGAAAGACTTACGATGAACCATTTCTTACATCTCCTCTGCCCCCTTGCAAGTCATCCTGATTTAATCCCTCCGTCTAGGTGTATAAGGGCATGGTTAGTATTACTTAATAGTATAGCCAACTGTTGACTATAAGAAAGTGCCATGTCATCTGTAGCCAACATGTATAACAATCGATACTCAAAAACTAATTTTAAAGATCATTTCTTGCAAAGCACAATAAGTGTTATTTCTTCACAAGTTTTGGATGCAAGTTGAATAGTTGAACGCTTTTGTTTGCAAAAGATACCTTTTTATCTATTTCACCCAGATGTTTGTGAGCTCTAGAGATGAGATAATATTCGAAGAAACCTATCGATACCCGTTACACATGAGATGACCCCCACATCCTTTGTCAAAATAAACAACTCCCGATCAATGCATTTCACTCTTCGGTGCAACGCACGGGCACCTTACTACTATAGATTAGTATGACCAAAAGTTGAACTAACATTATATATAGTATGATAAATACTGATGCATGTCACCTAAAATTATATCATTCAAAACTATGTTCAAATATGAATCCAACGATATAGTTTTGTTGACATGCACTAACATTTTGTCAGTTAAATCTTCAGTCAAATTCAATGGGGACTAATAAACCACGACCGATGTAGTACAAGTGTGGAGGGCGGCACTGCACGGGAGTCTCACCTCTCACTCGTGGCGCGGCAGTAAATCCGTCATATCACAAAACCCAACCACTCCCAGTAATAAGTGGCCTGGTAAAATAAACGGACAAGCAACCATCACATCCCTCCGTCTTTTTTGTATTTCATCTCTCTGCATTTACTTTCTCCGGTTCATCTCCCACACTCGATCCCTAGCTACTACTCCTAGGGCCATTTCTTTTGGCGTCTTCCCCAGCTTTTCCCACAAGACTAGTCACAGTGGAGAGTAACAATAAGGCGCCTCACTCATTTATTTAGGCTTCTAAACTACTACTCCGTCCTGGTTTATTCCTCACCATTGTAATTTGTGCTAAATTTTGACCAAAGATTTAACTGATAAAATGTTACTCAAAACACTTAGGCGTGGTGCATCTAGGTGTGTAAGTCATCTTACGAAAACCAAATAATCCCAAAACACTTAGGCGCGGTGCATTAACTTCTACCTCGTTTCTTGTTTCTTGACATATCAACCAATAAGAGATAAAGAGTGTGCATGCTTTTAATGACTTGAGATATCAAACACTACATGCAGTGGTTAGTTCATTGCATGCAATACTATTAATTAGAAAATAAACATTAACGTTTCTCGTTTTCTCCTCCTCCTTGGTCACGGTGCACAGCCTAAGATGACTTACTCACCTCGATGGATGGAGTAGTGCATGTGACATGCACTAAAATTTCATTAGTTAAATTTATGATCAAAATTTGACACAGATTACAATGGGGACCAATAAACCAGGACGGGTAGTAGTTATGGGATTACTAATCTAGAAGCCTAAAAGAACTGGCCCCTGGTACTCCTACTAGTAGTAGTACTCACGTTGGAATCGTTTCACAAGCTTGACTAGTGCTGTTTTTCTACTTTTACAAAAACCGCATCATAATGTTTAAACGTGCATTTGCACGCATATAAGTAATAGTAGTACCCTCCGCCTAGGTGTACAAATCTTTCCTCCTTCTTGGTCACCGTGCACAACCAAAGATGACTTATTGACCGGACGGAGGGAGTAGAAAAGTCTGCAAGCATATATCGAGAGAGACGTAGTCCGATAGTCTATAGTAAAGTTTGTGCTATATGCACATACTTGCAAAATGCGTAATAATACACAACGTTTCCAAACTTTCCCTTTTACATACTTAATTAAGGACGCTAAAAATTCATGAACGTTCGGGATTTATCATTTGCGTCCCAAAACTAATGAGATCGCCTTACGAAACAAAAATTATACTCCTCCTAAAAGCCACGACGCTTGCAGGAGCGCTTGCAGCGCGCCACGAGTGCCCTGGTGTGTGGCCGTTTCCCAGCGCACCGACACAACGCCTCTTCCTCAGCCTCGCAACTCGCGAGGTGCTGATTGGCGGCTTGCCGGCTGGCGAGCGCGATCTCACCGGTTTGGTGATCCGGCGCCAACAGGTACTCCTCCTGGCTGGAAGCGTGCACCCGGTCCACGTACCGCCAAGCGTAGATGATGCGCTTGGGCCCGACTGCACTCAGGGCGTCGGCACGGGCGTCCTCCGCCACCCTCACGGCCCTCGCACGAGCCTTCTACCAAAGAACCAATTGCTTGACTCTCTCGGACGCGACATAGATCTCCCAGAAAGCTTGTTGTGCGGTGCGTTTCTCTTCCTCGGCCTTCTTCTCCGCCTCTATTTTGGCGCGCTCTGCTGGAGGCAAAGCCTCCCACAAGGCAACATCCATTTCTTGCCAAAGCTCCTCAAGGCTGGGGGCTCGGCGGGCGGCGCGCGTTCTCCTCGTAGCGGGGAGCCGACGCGTCCTCCGACGCGCATGCTGGGGAGATTGGGAACACCGACGCATCCACATCGACACGTCGCGGCGAGGAGCGGAACGCCGACGCGTCCTCCTCGACTAGTGGCGGCGAGGAACGGAACGGCGACGCGTCGCGTCGCGGCGAGGAGCGGAACGCCAACGCATCCTCCTCGACTAGTGGCAGAGAGGAACGGAACGGCGACGCGTCGCGTAGCTGCGAGGAGCAGAACACCGACGCATCCTCCTCGACTAGTGGCGGCGAGGAACGGAACGGCAACGTGTGACCGTCCGCGCGGTGCAGCGAGGGCTCCTAGGGCTTGGGAGGGGCGATGCCATGGTGGTCGACGTGAGAGGGAGGGGGAGGAGATAGCGATGAACGTGAACGTGAGGGGGAGGAGATAGCGATTTCGTGGGAGGCGCAGTATTTATAGTGAGCAACGGCACACCTACGTAAGATATGGACTGAGCTGCACTGACTTAACTGCGGGTCCAGTTGCGTCACTGACTTGTGGGCCAGTACACTGCTGGGCCCGTATGTCAGTGAGCCAATGCAAGTGAAGTTAAGTAAAAGCTACGTGGGCATATTTGTTGAAGTAAATTACGGGGGAGCGAAGGGGTGGAAATATTGCTGGTCACAACGGATTGGACGAGCGTGGGGGGAGGAGGGTCATGCATGCAGATTTTTTCACACGGGTGGAGTGGTGGGACCACGAGGGAGAAGGAGAGTTTGGCAGGCATATTGTTTCCACACATGGAGAGGAAAAGATTTGGAGACGAACGGGCTTCCTGCAGGTATGGGGAACGGTGCATAATAAGTCATCTTGCATGCCGGGCTAGGTATAGTCTCAAGTCATTAAAAACATACACGCCCACACATGTTCATATTTCAAGGTGCACTAAATTATTGCATGCGATGATTAAGGCTGGCCATAATGGTGGTATCTTAGCTGGTATCATGCACACGGGAATAGCAAACATGCTGATGTGGCAAAGAATTAAAGAAGAGGGGGGGGGTTAGAGTAACTAGTGTTCATGCATGCATTGGTAAACACATTTTTTGTGAAGAACGACAGCATTAGTTGAGTACTTTTGCAGACTTCAAAAACTATTCCACCGCCCCTACTATCTTGCTAAGAGTAGGTGAAATTTTTGAGTCGAGCCCTTTAAACTAGAAGGGAGGTGGTGGTACTCTAATAGGTAGGTGTGTAAGTCATCTTACGAAAACCAAATAATCCCAAAACACATAGGCGCGGTGCATTAACTTCTACCTCGTTTTTTGTTTCTTGACATATCAACCAATAAGAGATGAGGGTGTGCATGCTTTTAATGACCTGAGACTATCAAACATGACATGCAGTGGTTAGTTCATTGCATGCAATACTATTTAATTAGCAAATAAACATTAATGTCTCTCATTTTCCCCTCCTCCTTGGTCACGGTGCACGGCCTAAGATGACTTACTCACCTAGACGGAGGGAGTATCAACATTCACAATGTCAAATCAATATTTTTACACTCATTATAAAACGTAGTTCTTATACTCATTATAATCAGTATTGTAGATATTGATATTTTTAGTATAAATTTGGTCGTGGGATTTCATTGATGCCTGTCAAAGCGTGGAGGAACCAGAGCTTAGGGCTTGCATTGCCGGTCTCTACATAGGTATTTCTCTTCATAATCCTGTAATTTTAGAGACTGATTGCGCTTTTGTGGTAGCGTCTCTTGCATCGGGGGACTATGACAGGTCTGCTATGCGTGACCTGAAGATGAAAGCGTTGAGCATCTCGAAGTTGATCAACAATCTTCAATTGTCAAAGATTAGCCGTTCGACCAATAAGGTGGCACACTTAATCGCTAAGTATAGCTTTGACAATAGATTAGATGGCATTCTTGTAGATAATGTACCATACGTGTGGTGAATATTGTATCGAATGAGTGTACTTGGTGTGGCTGGTTAATTAATATAAGGTGGTGTTCAAAAAAGTATATATTTGGTCAAACACTTTGCAAACGGTTGACGGAGTAAAAGGACCAAAGGGAGTATCATGCATGCGGAGTAGGCAAAAAATTGCTCATTTATAGCGGTCGAAGTCTCAAAGGCGCGACGCGCGAGGGAGGTGAAGGTCGTGGGAGGCGCCACGGTTGACGGAATTAAGTGAAGTTACATCCACGCGCCGGCATGGCGTGCGAACAACAGCAGCAACTATACCGTCAGCCTACGATATGGGTCTAGTAGACATGACATCTAGTGGGTCCCGCATAGTTCTCGAGAACTCTTTGGGGCTTGCAGCCGCTTATCCACCGGCAAGCCAGCAACCCCACGCCGCTCGACGCCCTACTCGCCCCCGTCTTCTACCTCACAACAGTTTGCTCCCGTCGTCCGTCCTTTCACATTAGTTCGCTCCCAGTTTTTATGGGTTCAACAGTTCAACTTCTCCTAACCCTCCTCCAAAATCCATGGCCTCCCAAATCTCCATGGTCGCCGCTGAGTACCAGGTTAGAGCCATCACCGGCGATCAGTTCATCGTATACACACGTGGATCCGTGACGGTGAAAGCATGGCTTGCTCGCTTCCTACGCATGTTCAACAGTTCAACGGATGAGTGGGTCGCTGGGCTAGATGTTGAGTACACCACAGTCCTGGGACGAGAGAAGGATCTAAAGGACGAAGAGAGGAAGAAGCCCGCCATGATCCAGGTTTGCGTACATAACGTTTGCTTGGTCTACCACATATGCCATGCCGACGTTGAGTGCCAAGATTTTAAGAACTTCCTCAAGGACAAAAGAGTGAAATTCACATCTTGAGGCTTTAAGAACGACAGAGATGTCCTGCGTCGGATAGGTCTCGTTGTAGGCCAGCCCTTCGATCTCCAGAAGGCAACCCTGGTGTCCTCCTCTCAACCTTCAATGCTGACCATGGCAGCAGCCATGATTGATCCTTCGTACGCTAAACTGAAGAAACCTCATCACGAGTTTCATCATGCATGGGAGTCAAAGACATTAGGTGAAGATCACATCCTGTATGCAGCAATGGATGCCTACCTTTGTTTAAATATCAACATGGGTTGGATGAAGAAGCAGAGCCCAGTGTCCGGTTTAAGCAAAGAAGCGTCGGCGAAGAGGAAGAGGAAGAGGGACGAGGACGTGGACTCAGACTCCGAGTAGGTGGCAGTGTCGTCGCTCATGCTGGTTCTACTGCAGTGTCAAGAGGACAAGTTGCTTAGTTTATTTTCAAGGGTGTGTTGTGCTGAGGCCCCAGCAGAACTATGTTTATGTTCTTTCTCGTTATTTGAACTCTTTAGTACGTAGAGTAGTACTAGTACTATGTCTTACTACTGTTCTTCTTGCAGTTGGTACTACTGCTCATATCTTCGTGTTCCTACTGTACTTAATACGTTCGTACTAGTAGTATAATTTGGGTCAGTCGATTTGTGAAAGAAGTTCGACGGAGCGAAGGAAGAAGACGACAGAAGAGGTGGAAGAAGCCCTTCTAGCCATCCATGTTGCATCAAACGGCTCACATGAGTCGACTGACCCAAATTGCTCCTTCAGATTGCAGGATCCACGTGGCATTCAAGGTCTTGAAGGTAGATTCCGCGTCCGCACCCGGTTTGCGGGCTCGACGCGCGCGCGACCGGCTTCCGCCGCGACAGCCGCCATGCGCGCCTCCTCCGCGGCGGCGGAGACGACAATGACACGCTAGTTCCTCCTCGCCGGCGTGCTAGAGCACGCACTCGTCCTCCTCTTCGTACGCTGTGTGCATAGAGGCGGCTCCACCAGCTGCTCGCGTGCTTGGTAGCGCAGCGGCATGGCAAGAAGGGACTGCAGACGACGTGAGCGGGCGAGCCTTCGGCTTCATGGCACAGGGATGGCGGCGACACGGCGGTGATGGGCGAGAAATTGTTGGCCGGAGCAGGCGGGCGCCGGCATGCGCAACGGCGGCGGCGGCATATTGATGAGTGCGCGTATGGGAGCTTACTTTAGTTTTATATAAGGTTGGTCAAATTTAAAAGAAAGCCGTACTAGTACACGTAAACATTAGACTTAGGCAGCGCTTTTATTAATTTTTTTTAAGTTAGTACCACAGCCACCATACGGAATCCTGTGCAAGCGCGTGAACCGCGGCCGCGCGGTCGATCGAACGGTGTGTCACTGTGTCGCGCTCGAAGGACATCCACCGAACCTTTTTATGTGTGTGAAAATAATCCTCGAATATTACTCAAGTTTATTTTCCTGGGAAAGTTCTTGACGCTGCAATATTTCCATATATTTGAATTTAGCTCCAGTTTGTGTTTATTTGGATTTGGACGTTTTAGGTGCGCCCTAGTTCTTTTAATACTTATTTTGTGTGTGTGACTGAGAGAGAACGTGTGTATGTGTCTATATGTGTGTTGTGGCGGAAGGGCAATGTGGAGACGGTGTGTGTGTGATCTGAGATATAGAGAGGTGTGAATGTGCAAATGATCATGCATGAGTGAGACATAGACAGATGCCGATACGTTGTGTATACATGAGAGAACGGTCTTCTAGTTTACTTGTGTGTGTGTGTGAGAGAGAGAGAGAGAGAGAGAGCATCCGTAACACAACAACCATCTCTCTTGATTCGTTCGTCCCTCGCAGACGATCGCATGCAACACATGCATCAACGCGCACATTTTGACACCCTCACCCGCCCCTGCCCACCTCAAGGCCCGCATAATCTCTTCGTGAATACCCATTTCTCTCCTTAGGTTTGTTTTCGCTCAATATCGACACACACACACACACACACACACACACACACACACAACACAACACACACGCACACTCCCCCGAGCACACAATTCATCTCCATCCAAGGTTATACGACCACTCTCGCTTGTGCTTCTTTGCACCCCAACATGCACAACACCTCAATCTTCAAAGAGGGCATCGAGCAGATCAAGACGGTGACCACACGCGCTAGAGAATGCGGGTCATTTGGAAGCAGGGTGATGTGACGACGGCTGACCGACTCCTCCCCCCCTCTCTCTCTCTTGCACAAAATTACCAATCCCTCTCTCCCCGCACAAAATTGTCAATCCTCAACCCATGAGATCCTTCCCCTCTCGTCCATGTTTTTCCAGCTCTCTCATCAAACATGTTGTCTCTTCTCCTTCCACGTATACAGAATCCGGATGCACACGCATCTCACGCATATTACATGTCTCCATCTTTCTCACAGACCTAACTTCTTCCTCTCTCTTTCGCTCTCTCTCTCTCTCTCTGTCTTGTTAGGTTTGTCTCCTACTCTCTCGTCCACATACATACAATCTTTCCCGCCTATCTGCTCCATCTTCAAAAGCTCTCTCTACACATTTCATTCACACAATGGGATATGTCAAAATGTTGCTTCTATAATGGCTGATGTAGAGTTTTGGTTGTTTTTGTTGCATCCTACAAAGTAATAACTATGAAATGCATTTAGATTCTCATTTGACTGGGATTATGTGAGTTTGAGCATGTTGTGAAGTACTATAGACCTTGTATACATCTTGGGATTCGACAATGATTATAACTATTGAATTGTATAGACCATTACATTCGAAGTCAATAGCCTAATATATTTATTTCACAATTTCAACAAATGATTAGTTCACTACAAACTAGGAAAACAAATGTGTACTCCCTCCGTTTTTATTTAAGTCCACGTATTAGCATTGGTCAAAGTCAAGTTTTGTAAACTCTCAGAAAGCTTATAATAAAAAGGGAAAACTTTGTTTTTGCCACTTTAGTTTTTGCCCACTTTGCTTATGCCACTCTAGAATTTGACATTTCACTTTTGCCACTCTTAGCTTTTGACAATATATCACTTTTGCCCTTCCGTGGCAAAAACAAAATTTTCCCAGTGGCAATTGTGATACATGTCATGCTAAGAGTGGCAAAAGTGAAATGAAAAATTATCGTTTTTGCCACGGAATGGCATTTGTGATGTATTATCAAAAGCTAACAGTGGAAAAAGTGAGATGTCAAATTCTAGAGTGGCATAAGCAAAGTTGGCAAAAACTAGAGTGGCAAAAACAAAGTTTTCCCTATCAAAAAATATTAACATATACAATAACAAATAAATACCATTAGATTCATTATTGAATGCACTTCCACATCATACATATTTGTTATGGTAAATGTTTATATTTTTATATAAACTTGGTCAAACTTTAGGAAGTTTGACTTCGGTCAAACCTAATATGCAGAGTTACTACTACTACTCGCTAGTTGCTTAGCCGAATCACTCAACGCGCCACACGGGGAGTCCAGTGTCACAAAATTTTGAGGTCGGCGGAAAAATCTCCCGCGACCCTGATTCGAGCAGTGGGAAGTTACCATCATAGCCTTCGAAACAGGCCTACGGACGACGCTTGGTAGGGGTTGTTTTCGTAACTTCAGGTTCACCCTACCCAGCCAACCCCACCCCAGCACCCAGAGTAGTACACCTGAATACTCCCCGTTTTCTATCCCCACCGCAAAATAGACTTCTCCACGGCACCGCAGCCTTCGTGCTCCTCCCCTTTACATCGGGCGACTCGCCCACCGCAGTGCATCTGCCTCATCGACGACCTCAGACGCCAGACCGAGCCGGTCCACCGTCGTCGTCGAGACGGAGCCTCTTCCCCGCATCGCCTTCCACGGTCTCGGATCTGCTTCCGGAAGCCGACGCTAAGCGCAGAAGTACCACCGTCGTGGACAATGAATCGACTCCGCTGCCGACCATGACTCACAGAGGCCGCCGCGACCATCGTTCTCCTCCTCGATTGGTAATGTGTGTATTGAATCACTTAGTAGTACATGTGCAGTTACAATTTTGTTCATACCTACCCTTCAATTTTCCTGGGTGCTATTGTTCCCGTAAAGGTAATTGGTTATAGCCTCCATTGTCCAACAGAATATCAGCTGGTAATTGTGCGTCGCTCCTGTATCGCGCTGTGCTTGGGTAGGTTTTTCATCTGCAACCTATAGTGTGGCAAATGATGGAAAGGTTTTTAGAAGTAGCAAGATGCCCTGCGTTGCACGCATCAAGATGCATTTGTATGAGTAGTTTATCTTGTGGGAGAAAAGGATGAACGAGGGAAGGCCTTATTTGCAAATCTGGAGAGGGGTATGGGTATCTTTCTGCAAAATTCCCATTTGTTTCCTTCCTATCTCGCCGATATAAATTGACGGCCTATATTGCAAGAAAAAGTATAGAGAAAAAAGTAGACAGTAAAGGAAGTAGAGATAAATATTAAATATTAAATATAAAATAAATATAACCGTAGAGAAGAGAGTAGAGATAGCAGAGACGCCGGAAAGGATCGCTGCTGGAAAAAGCGGTCTGGCGCGGCGCTAGTTTTGGCGCCTTGGCGTCCGCGCGCTTTATAAAATCCAACACCTCCCACCGCTCTGTGCCTTGCCACCGCTGCGCCTCGCCACCGCTCTCCCGCTCTTTTTCGCCTCGCCGCCAAGGCCACCATGCCGCCAGATCGCGAAACTTGGGGATACCCGGCGTCTGCGGCACTTCTTCGGCGGCTTCTCCGCCGAGATCCGTTCCACGGGATGCGCTCGCCTCGCAATTTTGACATCGCTAACGAGGCCGCCCAGCAGATGACGCGGCGGCGTGGCGCCTCCGGTGGCCTCATAGAACATTAAACTTCCCCAACGTGCCGACGCGGGAGAGGGCGCAGGAGCTCGCGCCTCTGCCGCGGCTTAGCACCGACGAGGGCGTCGCGACAACCGGAGGCGGGAGCACCGTCTCGGCATCGCCGAGATGGACGAGGAAGCCATGGCGTTGTGGCGCCAACACTTCCCGAAGGACATCATCAACGAGCGCGAGTTCTACGCGCAAAGGAGGGCGGAGAGGGATAAGAGGAGGGCGGAGCGAGCCGCCTATCGCGAGGACAAGCGTAGGAAAAAAGCGGACGCTCAATTCAACATGAGGCTAGGAGCAGCGTCGCCCTAGGAATCCGACGACGATCGGTATCTTCACGCCTACAGTGAGACGTCGGAGGAGGACATCACCGAGGAGGAGTCGGACGGCGAGGAGTAGTTGAATTATCTTTTTTTTATCTATCTATGCTGAGAACTATCCTCTACTCTCTAGTATCTACTTCTCGATCTCAGCACTATAAACGCTTTTTTAAAGCGCCGCGTGTTGCGATTCTGTTGGAGATGCTCTAACATGGCAGACGAGTGATTTAATGTTGCCCACAAGATGCGCGAGTATTACTAGTAGTATTTTCTTGCCATGTTGAGATTTTAAAACCACGAGTGTGAACATGCAGAGGAGCAATGAAGACCAAACATGGGATATTCGGGACATCTTCAAGGAGCGTGGAAAGTTAAAGAGGAGCTGCACCGAACCTGTAAAACGAGCTTTGGTAAGTAACACCCTTTCAATTACTTTTGTTTAGCCTCGTGTTCTTCGATGTGTATATGTTGTAGTTTCTGTTTCTCTTAAGCGTGGTGTTCTTCGATGTGTAATAAGAAGTGTCTTAGTCATCCTAATGCTTTCGTTTTTAACTTGATGTAGGAAGTGGGTGTTCTCACCTTGTAGTCTGTTTTTATATTTCTTTTCCTTTTGAATTCACTTCTCCGAGTTCATTTATCCGCTTCTACTAAATGGATCTAGGTTTTTCGAGTATTGATCTAAAAAGAAGTAACTTCATGTCGATGCAGTTCTGCGAGGAGGGAAGTATGGTCAACCTCGAGATCATGTTTCCAAAATGAGGCTGGATTACACACAAGGTGCCGTTCCCTAATGATCTTTGGATTAGACACAAGGTGCAAATTCTAGATGATGCTGGATTACACACAAGCCGTGGAGTCGTCAGCTGTTCGTGTCCTCGTGGCATTAGTAAAGGCTGAAAGAAAGCGCAACAGCCCTTGAGAATGTAGCTGAGTTCTCAAGAAGCTTAAAAGAGCAATCGATGCTCTCTTCACCCAAGCCAAAGAAGAGATGGAAGAAGCCAGAAATAAGCTAGCAGAGGCAGAGCAGGCTAGGCGCCTCCTGCTATCTAAAATGTTATCAATACAAAATTTCCTTCATAATAGCTAGATTCAAATGTTTATCCAACAAGATGTCATAGATGTCGTGCATCTACCGATGTGGCACAAAATGTTTTTTCAGGTCATGTAATAACAACAATTACTTTCCAAACAATAATAGGCGAAGCATTGACATGGTATAGTTCACGCAAGCCCGACATTCCAAGTTCAACTTCCACATCAAACTCATGTTCACAGATATCTACACATTCATACATAATGTCCACAACCATGATTCACTTCAAAGCCAAAAAATGTGAGGAGAGTTATAAATAAAGAAAAACCTCTACTAGTTCCTCGCTACCAAAGGCGAGCACAACAAGTCAAGACCATGAGTATATTTTAGTCATGTTTTCTGTTCTAAAATGCCTGCCGGCTCGCGGAAGGACGTGTTGCCGGCACACACGCGGATTCAATGAAGGCAGGCGGGGCAATCTTAAGCTGGTTGCACGCGGCGAGGAGGCGTGCTCAGCCGTCCCGCAATGAGAGTGTGGCCCTCTTGGCGGGCGCTGGGTTCAATGCCTGCGCTATGAGAGGTCGCCTCGTGTCGAGCAATCACTCCCTCCAGTCCTTTTTGTATGGGTATAACAAAATCTGTTTTCCATTCACATTTTACAAGTAAAATTCGTGGACAAACTTTGACCCAAAGTACGGTGGGGACTAGTAAACCGAATGGAGGTAGTAGTTTTTTAATCAAAGAAGGGTTTCCTTCCGACATCG
Organism: Aegilops longissima; assembly: GCA_021605205.1. Lineage (NCBI taxonomy): Eukaryota > Viridiplantae > Streptophyta > Magnoliopsida > Poales > Poaceae > Aegilops > Aegilops longissima. Next base: position 205,226,377 of record CM038678.1, on the reverse strand, counting down.
AAAACCAGCATCTAAATCTAAACCATAGTATTTGCCCTAGAACTACAAGGTTCAACATCTCGCAACATAAACCCATACAACCATACGCCAAGGAGGTACGTAGTACTATGAATTCCATTTTCGCTCCATACCAATCTTTCTAAAAACTATGTACTACTTATAACGTGCCATTGAAAATCGGAACTCTTAACCCTGCTAAAAAAACGATATTTTAAACGTGGCTACTCGATCTGTGGCAACTGGCGAGCCACCGCGCTCCAAGTCGTTCACCTGTGGTCCCGACCATCAACTCCTACAAAGGTGCTTCACCACGTACTCGGTACCCGCGAATGTCGCAATCGTGCGCCTAGGGTTTCAGGGTTTATTTGTTAACGTCGCCTTTACGTAACACTCATGTGTGCGAGACAGCGAGAGGCCGACTGCGTGCGTGCGCCTCTTCTCTTCGTATATGTACTCCACCGCTTGTCGGTGTCCAAAAATTATAATAACTACTAGCAATGTGCCAATGCGTTGCCACACGATCAAAGTAGATTAATACATATTCACCGATTTGATAGAAAAAAAGTCTAGTTTTGAAATACGTATATCACTAAAAATATGTTATGTTTCACTCAAAATATATTCCTTTGGCGGTTTTGATGAGATAAGGGAGGAATGTTGTTGGTTTCAAGATTCGAGAAGTGGTATATGTCTAATTTATACTCTTACTAGCAAGATGCCCATGCATTGCACGGAACATCAAGATCTTGTGGGAGAAAAGGATGAACGAGGGAAGGCCTTATCTGCAAATGTGGTGAAGAGTGCGGGTAAATTGCCATATTTTCCTTCCTATCCGTCAGATATAAATCAGACGACCTACATTGCAGGATGGCAGGCCCACCATCATCACCAACTCTATTTTTTATCCCTACTCTTATAAAAAGCATTGTCGGTGATGATCGTGTGCCTGCCATCCTGCAATATAGGTCGTCCGATCTATATCTAACGAATAGGAAGGAAACTATGGAAATTTTGCAAAAAGATACCCACACCCCTCTCCACATTTGCAAATAAGGCCTTCCCTCGTTCATCCTTTTCCCCCACAAGATAAACTACTCATACAAATGCATCATGATGTTCCGTGCAACGCATGGGCATCTTGCTAGTTGTTGCAAAAGGCCCATGTGTGTGTGAGAGAGAGGGAGAGTGGAGGAGGGCGGAGTGCATGTGTGACAAAGACACAAGTAGTGTGTGTGCGATAGGTATCAGCTTAAAAGGAGGCGATAGTGTGTGTGCACGATCGAGAGGGCGTGTCTCAAGAAGGGAAGAAAAAGCTACACAGATACAAGGAGCAGGAGAGAGACATGTATGCGATGGTGGAAGCACGAGTGTGCGGGTGTATAAACCTATCTAGAGGCTAGCCAGTCGATAAATGTTTGTGAGAGAAATACGAGTCGGGGTGCGAAAGCGAGAGTTTTGTGTGTGTGAGAGAGAGACGATAGTCGGGAAGGGGAGTGGAAGCAGGAGTTGTGTGTGTGTGTCTGTGAGAGAGAGAGAGAGAGAGAGAGAGAGAGACGGAGTAGTCGGGGTTGTCTGATTGGTAAACAAATGAATAATGTCGATGGGATGGAGCGAAAGGAGACCGCAACAAATGTTGTGTCTACAGGAGAGAGAGAGTAATTTTAGTGGTATGAGTCATATGTAGAGACATATAGGGTGTGTGAGAGAATCCCATAGGGAGAAAGACAAAGTGAAAGACGAGTGGAGACTGTGTGTGGTGGTGAAAAAGAAAGCTTAGGTACCGAGTGATACCAGAGAACAGTAGAGACGTGAGAGATAATGAAAACCGTGTAATGTATAATGATAGGGAGAGTGTGACACTTCTCAAGGGAGACGTCGAGAGACCATGTTTGCGAGGATAGGAGATACATGAAGTGAGCGTGCGGGTGAGCTGGAGAAAAGAGAGTGATAGCTACCTGAAGGAGCATGCATGCGAGAGAGATGGGCGTGAAAGGAGTGAACAAAAAAGGGATTCAAATATTTGAATTCAAGATGATGATACATGTAATCCATACTCGAACCAAAATTGATCTATCAAACATGCATACTCATATGAATTCACGCACATCTATGTTAGTTAATATGTAGATATTACTGATCCATACATTTTAGTAGAACATAATTTGGTTAATTTTTTTCGAATTCAACCTTAAGATTTCGAGATCGTTGTATTTGTAAATCATATTATACATATAAAGGAGCAGAATTCTTTGTTGTGCTTTTGAAAGTATATATAAAAATGATGTATATAGAATGTAATTCCAATTGAAAATGGATCCCGCCCGAAAAAAAATAGTAGAATACAAACGGGATTCGAATTGAGTTGGCACGGTAAACATGCACTATGCAAAATTTGAACGAAGCGGGGAAAGTCGCAGTAACCCCGCCCGAAACCAAAATCTGCGAGATGGAAATCACTATTGCCTATCCCTGCCACGCAAAGCCTATCTGCTGGATTTCTATAGGTTTCGATAGCGGTAGGTTTGTAATTTCACCCAAACGTGACGTAACTGCCTCTCACCCGGATTCATACACGGTGGGCGCCAAAACACAGTGTGCCCTCGGCCGAAATCGACTCCCTCCCCGATTCATATTCATACACGGTGGGCGCCAAAAACAAACTCTCGTCGGCAAATATTCGGTGTATGCGAGATTACCATCCTATCCCCAACCGACTAATGTTGCTGTGATGTATTAGAAATTTGAAACGGGGGCTAAGTTTGTAAATTTACTCGCATTTGAGACAAGCGCGCCCTGAATACATGGTTCCCCCCTTCCTCTCTACCTCCCTTTTTGTTGGGGAATGTTGCAGAAAATTAAAATTTTTCTACGGTTTCACCAAGATCTATCTATGAGTTCATCTAAGCAACGAGTTACGAGAGAGAGTTTGCATCTACATACCACTTGTAGATCGAGTACGGAAGCGTTCGAAGGAGTGGTGATGATGAAGACGTTCCCAACGTGATTCCGATCACCGATGACCAAGTGCTGAACGGACAGCACCTCGCGCTCAACACACGACGACGGGACGACGGTGTCTCCTTCTGCCTTGATCCAGCAAGGAGGAAGGAGAGGTTGAGGAAGATCACTCCAATGGCAGCACGACGGCGTGATGCGATGGAGGACTGTTCTCGGCAGGCTTCGCCAAGCTCACGCGGAGGAGGAGAGGTGTTGGGAGGGAGGGCTGCGCCTTCAATGGTGTGTGCAGCCTCCCTCTACCCCTCTATTTATAGGGAAGGAGGAGGGCGGCCCCCTAGATGCATCTAGAGGGGGCGGCGGCCAAGGGGGGGCTTGCCCCTGCAAGGGGCGCCCCTTAGGGTTCCCCTCAACCCTAGGCGCATGGGCCAAGGGAGGGGTGCGCCCAGCCCACCAGGGGCTGGCTGCCTCCCACACAGCCCAAGTGGCCCCCAAAGGGGTGGCTCCTCCCGTGGTCCTCCGAACTTTTCCGTGGACCCTCCATAAACCGATATGACCAAACTTTTCGGTGTCCGCTTGACGACTTCCCATATATAAATCTTTACCTCCGGACCATTCCGAACTCCTCGTGACGTCCGGGATCTCATCCGGACTCAACAACATTCGTAATCACATACAAGTCTTCCTATTAACCCTAGCGCCACCGAACCTTATGTGTAGACCCTACGGGTCGGGAGACATGTAGACATGACCGAGACGCTCTCCGTCAATAACCAACAGCGGATCTGGATACCCATGTTGGTTCCCACATGCTCCTCGATGATGTCATCGGATGAACCACGATGTCTAGGGTTCAAGCAACCCCGTATTCTATTCCCTTTGTCAGACGGTATGTTACTTGCCCGAGACTCGATCGTCGGTATCCCAATACCTCGCTTAGTCTCATTACGCAAGTCACTTTACTCGCATCAGAATGCATGATCCCGTGACCGGACACTTGATCACTTTGAGCTCATTATGATGATGCATTACCGAGTGGGCCCAGTGATACCTCTCCGTCATACGGAGTGACAAATCCTCGCCTCGATCCGTGTCAACCCAACAAACACTTTCGGAGATACCCGTAATGCACCTTTATAGTCACCCGATTACGTTGTGACGTTTGGTACACCCAAAGCATTCCTACGGTATCCGGAGTTACACGATCTCACGGTCTAAGGAAGAGATACTTGACATTGGAAAAGCTCTAGCAAAACGAACTACACGATCTTTGTGCTATGCTTAGGATTGGGTCTTGTCCATCACGCCATTCTCCTAATGACGTGATCCCGTTGTCAATGACATCCGATGTCCATAGTCGAAACCATGACTATCTCGTCGACCAACGAGCTAGTCAACTAGAGGCTCACTAGGGACGTGTTGTGGTCTATGTATTCACACGTATCACGATTTCCGTATGATACGCTTATAGCATGAACAAAAGACAATTATCATGAACAAGGAAATATAATAATAATGCTTTTATTATTGCCTCTAGGGCATATTTCCAACAGTCTCCCACTTGCACTAGAGTCAATAATCTAGTTTACATTGTGATGAATCGAACACCCATAGAGTTCGGTGTTGATCATGTTTTGCCCATGGAAGAGGTTTAGTCAACGGATCTGCGACATTCAGATCCGTATGCACTTTACAAATTTCTATGTCTCCATCTGAACATTTTCACGGATGGAGTTGAAGCGACGCTGATGTGCTCTGGTCTTCTTGTGAAACCTGGGCTCCTTGGCAAGGGCAATAGCTCCAGTGTTGTCACAGAAGAGTTTGATCGGCCCCGACGCATTGGGTATGACTCCTAGGTCGGTGATGAACTCCTTCACCCAAATTGCTTCATGCGCTGCCTCCGAGGCTGCCATGTACTCCGCTCACATGTAGATCCCGCCACGACGCTTTGCTTGCAGCTGCACCAGCCATCGCTCCACCATTCAACATATACACGTATCCGGTTTGTGACTTAGAGTCATCAGATCTGTGTCGAAGCTAGCGCCGACGTAACTCGTTACGACGAGCTCTTCGTCACCTCCATAAACGAGAAACATGTCCTTTGTCCTTTCGTGTACTTCAGATATTCTTGACCGCTGTCCAGTGTTCCTTGCGGGATTACTTTGGTACCTTCCTACCAAACTTACGGCAAGGTTTACATCAGGTCCGTACACAGCATGGCATACATAATAGATCCTATGGCTGAGGCATAGGGATGACACTCATCTCTTCTTTATCTTTTGCCGTGGTCGGGCATTGAGCTGTGCTCAATCTCACACCTTGCAATACATGCAAGAACCCTTTCTTGACTGATCCATTTTGAACTTCTTCAAAATCTTATCAAGGTATGTGCTTTGTGAAAGACCTATGAGGCGCCTCGATCTATCTCTATAGATCTTGATGCCTAATATATAAGCAGCTTCTCCAAGGTCCTTCATTGAAAAACACTTGTTCAAGTAGGCCTTAATGCTGTCCAAGAATTCTATATCATTTCCCATCAAAAGTATGTCATCTACATATAATATGAGAAATGCTACTGAGCTCCCACTCACTTTCTTGTAAACGCAGCTTCTCCATAAGTCTCAAGATAAACCCAAACGCTTTGATCATTTCATCAAAGCTTAATGTTCCAACTCCGAGATGCTTGCACCAGTCCATAAATGGATCGCTGGAGCTTGCATACTTTGTCAACATTCTTAGGATCGACAAAAACCTCCGCTGCATCATATACAGCTCTTCCTTAAGATATCCGTTAAGGAACGCTGTTTTGACGCCCATCTGCCATATCTCATAATCATAGTATGCGGCAATTGCTAACATGATTCGGACGGACTTAAGCTTCGCCACGGAGAGAAAGTCTCATCGTAGTCAATCCCTTGAACTTGCCGATAACCCTTAGCGACAAGTCGAGCTTTGTAGATGGTGACATTACCATCCGCGTCCGCCTTCTTCTTAAAGATCCATTTGTTTTCTATCGCTCGCCGATCATCGGGCAAGTCACCAAAGTCCACACTTTGTTTTCATACATGGATTCTATCTCGGATTTCATGGCTTCTAGCCATTTGTTGGAATCTGGGCCCGCCATCGCTTCTTCATAGTTCAAGGTTCACCGTTGTTCAACAACATGATTTCCGTGACAGGGTTGCTGCATTCACTGTGCGGAACGTGTCCTTGTGGACCCACGAGGTTCAAGAGCAACTTGATCCAAGTACCTTGATCATCATCATTAATTTCCTCTTCGGTTGGTGTAGGCATCACAGAACACTTTCCTGAGCTGCACTACTATCCTGTTCAAGAGGTAGTACTTCATCGAGTTCTACTTTCCTCCCACTTACTTCTTTCGAGAGAAACTCTTTTTCCGTAAAGGTTCCGTTCTTGGCAACAAAGATCTTGCCTCGGATCTTAAGTAGAAGGTATACCCAATGGTTTCTTTAGGGTATCCTATGAAGACGATTTTTCCGACTTGGGTTCGAGCTTTTCAGGTTGAAGTTTCTTGACATAAGCATCGCATCCCCAAACTTTTAGAAACGACAGCTTAGGTTTCTTCCCAAACCATAATTCATACGGTGTCGCCTCAACGGACTTAGACGGTGCCCTATTTAAAGTGAATGTAGCTGTCTCTAGAGCGATCCCCAAAATGATAGCGGTAAATCGGTAAGAGACATCATAGACCGCACCATATCCAATAGAGTGCGACACGACGCTCGACACACCACATTACCGAGGTGTTCCAGCGGCGTGAGTTGTGAAACGATTCCACATTTTCTTAAGTGTGTACCAAATTCGTGACTTAAATATTCTCCTCCACGATCCGATCGTAAGAATTTTATCTTTCGGTCACGTTGATTCTCTACTTCATTCTGAAATTCCTTGAACTTTTCAAAGGTCTCGACTTGTGTTTCATCAAGTAGACATACCCATATCTACTCAAGTCATCTCGTGAGAGTGAGAACATAACGATATCCTCCATGAGCCTCAACGCCATTGGACCGCACACATCGGTATGTATGATTTCCAACAAGTTGGTTGCTCGCCCATTGTTCCGAGAACGGAGTCTTGGTCATCTTGCCCATGAGGCATGGTTCGCATGTGTCAAATGATTCATAATCTAAAGACTCCAAAAGTCCATCAGCATGGAGCTTCTTCATGCGCTTGACACCAATGTGACCAAGGCGGCAAGTGCCACAAGTATGTGGGACTATCGTTATCAACTTTACATCTTTTGGTATTCACGCTATGAACATGTGTAATACTACGCCGAGATTCATTAAGAATAAACCATTGACCATCGGAGCATGACCATAAAACATATCTCTCATATAAATAGAACAACCATTATTCTCGGATTTAAATGAGTAGCCATCTCGCATTAAACGAGATCCGGATACAATATTCATGCTCAAACTTGGCACCAAATAACAATTATTAAGGTTCATAACTAATCCCGTAGGTAAATGAAGAGGTAGCGTGCGACGGCGATCACATCGACTCTGGAACCATTCCCGACACGCATCGTCACCTCGCCCTTTGCCGCCTCCGCTTATTCCGCAGCTCCTGCTGTGAGTTACAAATATGAGCAACGGCACCGTATCAAATACCTGGGAGTTACTACGAGTAATCGGTAAAGTACACATCAATTACATGTATATCAAATATACCTTTGGTGTTGCCGCCTTCTTGTCCGCTAAGTATTTGGGGCAGTTCCGCTTCAAAGGACCCTCCCTTGCAATAAAAGCACTCGGCCTCGTGCTTGGGTCCATTCTTTGACTTCTTCCCGCAACTTGCTTGCGGGCGCTGCAACCTCCTTGCCGTCCTTCTTGAAGTTCTTCTTGCCCTTGCCCTTCTTGAACTTAGTGGTCTTATTGACCATCAACACTTGATGTTCTTTCTTGATCTCAACCTCGGCTGACTTCAAAGATAGAGAACACTTCAGAATGGTCTTCACCATCCCCGCATGTTGTAGTTCATCACAAAGCTCTTGTAGCTTGGTGGGAGCGATCGAGGATTCTGTCAATGACCGCCTCATCGTGGAGGTTAATATTCATTTGGGTCATACGGTTGTGCAACCTGCACATCTTCGTAATGTGCTCACCGATGTAACTTTTTTCCTCCATCTTACAACTATAGAACTTGTCGGAGATGTCATATCTCTCGACCCGGCGTGAGCTTGGAAAACAAGTTTCAGCTCCTCGAACATCTCATATGCTCCGTGATGCTCAAAACGCTTTTGGAGCCCCGGTTCTAAGTCTGTAAAGCATGCCGCACCGAACGAGGGAGTAATCATCGGCACGAGACTGCCAAGCATTCATAATGTCTTGGTTCTCCGGGACGGAGCGCCACCTAGTGGTCCTTCTAGGACATATTGTTTCGGCAGCTATGAGGATGATCTCAAGTTCCGGACCCAGTCAGAGATAGTTGCTGCCGCCATCTTTCAGCTTGGTTTTCTCTAGGAAGCGCTGAAGTTCAAGTTGACATGAGCGCTGGCCATTTGATCTACAAGACATATCATTCAAAAGTTTTAGACTAAGTTCATGATAATTAAGTTCATCTAATCAAATTATTTAAATGAACTCCCACTCAGATTAGACATCCTCTAGTCATCTAAGTGTTACACGATCCGAGTCGACTAGGCCGTGGTCCGATCATCACGTGAGACGGACTAGTCTCGCCGGTGAACATTCTCATGTTGATCGTATCTTCCATACGACTCGTGTTCGACCTTTCGGTCTCCGTGTTCCGAGGCCATGTCTGTACATGCTAGGCTCGTCAAGTAAACCCTAAGTGTTTTCGGCGTGTGTAAATCTGTCTTACACCCGCTGTATGTGAACGTAAGAATCCATCACACCCGATCATCACGTGGTGCTTAGAAGCTTATTTAACTTTGGCAACGGTGCACGTTAGGGGAAACACTTCTTGAAATTGTTGTAAGGGATCATCTTATTTACTACCGTCGCTCTAAGTAAACAAGATGTATAATCATAATAAACATCACATGCAATTATATAGTAGTGACATGATATGGCCAATATCATAAAGCTCCATTGATCTCCATCTTCGAGGCTCCATGATCATCTTGTCACCGCATGACACCATGATCTCCATCATCATGATCTCCATCATTGTGCCTCCATGAAGTTGTCACGCCAACGACTACTTCTACTTCTATGGCTAACACGCTTAGCAATAAAGTAAAGTAAGTTACATGGCGCTCTTCAATGACACGCAGGTCATACAAAATAAAGACAACTCCTATGGTTTCTGCCGTTGTCATACTCATCGACATGCAAGTCGTGATTCCTATTACAAGAACATGATCTCATACATCACAATATGTCATTCATCATTCATCACAACTTGGCCATATCACATCACATGACAATTGCTGCAAAAACAAGTTAGACGCCTCTAATTGTTGTTGCATCTTTTACGTGGCTGCAATTGGGTTCTAGCAAGAACGCTTACCTACTGAATAACCACAACGTGATCTTGTCAACTTCTATTTACCCTTCATAAGGACCCTTTTCATCGAATCCGCCCAACTAAAGTGATCATTGATCCGAGGAAGAGGATACTTATTCTAATGGTAGCTTGATTTATAGGACGGTAGTCTTGAACCAATCGGTTTGTCCCATCCTTCTTCTTGACAAGAGAGAAGGTGCTCCCCAAGGAGAGCAACTAAGGCGGATGAAACCACTTTGAAGAGATTTGTCGATTTCCTCCTTTAGCTCAAGGAGTTCTGCGCGGCGGCATCTTGTAGGGACGCCATTATAGGAGTGGTGCACGGTTTCAAGTCGATGACGAATTCGACAGCCCTAGCAGGGGAATCCTCGAAGTTCTTCAGAAAGACGCCTTGGAAATCGCAAACGCTGTGAATGTTTTCAATCCCTCGAGGGTGCGGCGCTCAATGCATTCAATGCATAGAGCCTTGCCTCGCATTTTGAACCGAGACGAGCATTGTAGCTACGATTTCATCGAAGGGTGCAGCAGATGGACGGTCTTAGTGGCGCAAACGATTGTCGCCGATGCGCTTTCAACCAATCCATCCCAAAATGAGGTCAATGCTACAAGACTTTAGCACGATAGGAGAGACAAGGAATTCCATTCCTTCGATTTCAACGGGACGCTGCTAAATCATGGAAGTCCGACATTGGCCCGCGGGGTGTGTACTAATAGTGAAGCATTCATGTCTTCGCTTAAGGCCATGCATGAATGCAAAATCTTGAGACATGAATGAATGTGATGCTCCTGAATCAATAAAACAGATGCAGTGTATTGAATTTACGAGAAGGGTACCCATCACGAAGAGAGGTGCTGGTCTCGAGCTTCGCTCAGCTCAACGTGGTTGGCCTGAGCTTTCCCATAAGACTTGCCGCTGTTGTTGCGGTTCGATTGTTTCCACGGCCACCTCTTTGGAAGGGCCACTGATTCTCGTTCTCGTTGCAATCTCTAGCACGGTGCCTCGCTGTCCGCACCAAGCATAAGCCATTATTGGGAGGGAACAGGAGCTTGGGGTGGCGGCTGGAGCTGGAAGCTGCGCTTCTTCCGTCCATGACCCCTTGAGGAATGAAGCGGGCGCGAAGGCAGCCCGAAGTCCGCCAGTGATGAGTGTCCCAACCGGCAGAGTACGACGGTGGCTGTCCCACCATTGAGTGCGGGTCCCTTCAGAAGAAGGAAGCAAAGGTGACATAGCTGGCGGGGGTACATTAGCGACTCCATCTCATAGGTGATGTCACGGAGCTACCATCATCCAAATGGCTGAGTTGAGCTGCGGTACGCTGGGGTTCAGCGTATGAATTCCGCAGAGTTGTCCCGCTTGGGTGCCGGTTCATATTGGGGCGAGGCTGAGCCATCATGTTCTCCATGGTGGCGATTCATCTCGAGCTGTTGGATCATACCAGCCATGTACTCGGCGGTGGTGGAAGGTTGGCACCACGACCACGACTCGCTGGCCTAACCATCCTCGCTATTAAATAACAGGGTAGTTCAGCATTTGAGAAGATAAGCAAGAGACAAGAATCATTCATGATGAAACACGATAATGAAAGCAGATGATGGAAACTACATAGTAGTTGGCATATCTTACAAAAGGAATCATGCATAGAGTTCGATACATAGAGTCCAAAGACATAGACTACTACATCATAGGCGGCACGCAGTGCTCATGGCGAATACATCAAATGCTAACAAGCAAGCCTACATCACCCCACGCGTATGCTGGAGGTAGTAGAGCTCGAAGTCGGTAGTAAGCGGCAAAGGATAGTCCTCCACGCCGCTGACTCGAGGCCATGGATACTCCGTGCTGAATCCGACGCCCGTGTGGCGTGAAAGGACCAAGTGCGGAGAGTAGCCTCCCACGCCCCGCCAACCAACTCCCTCGGGCATCACGGTCTGGCGGGTAGATCGCAGAACGCCGCAGCTCTCCGAACGGACAAAGGGTGCATCAGCGCCGAGCACAGTAGAGGTGCCGACGGTGATGTACAACTCGTGGCGAAGAGCTCGGTTAGCTCGATCCAGCCCATCGCATGCGTAACAAAGTTCGATGGTGGAAAGGCTCTCTGGTGACAAAGTGGTGTAGGCAGCAGTAGTAACCTCCTCACCAACATCGCACAATAGCAATGTGCTCAAGGGGAGGTGTCCAACTCGATACTGACGAAGAAGGTCGGTCGCAAAGCATAAGCAGCATCGTGGACTGCCATATCGATGGTCACCCAACACCATGTGCGGTGCAGCACAAGAGTGGACCCATACTCCCGAGAGTAAAGGTGGACGATGGCGCTGCATCGCTCCGGTTGTAGTCCCGTACTCCTCATAGACGGTGTACTGGGTGCCAGCGATAACCCAGATAGGTCATCATCTCGCTAGCACCGCAGTGATCCCGAGGCACCAATGGCCGTCGGTGGCGCACGACCTGCCTCGTGGGTTCCATCTCAAAACAAAGACGCTTCAAAGGAGTCAAATGAAGTGGGGAAATTGCTCAAATACAATTCCAAAAACAACTAAGGCTATATCCATCTTCGGGTGAATGCGGTCACGGATCCTAGTGATAGTTAGTAAAATCGCTTAACCCAGTAGAAGAGAGTTCAGAGCCCGAGTAAAGGTCGAGGAGTAAAAGATCCTAATACCACCCGATGGCGACGTGGGCCCGTAAGGCACACCGCCAAGTTAGTAAAAGTTTTGCAATGTCTAGACTCGACTTCGCCAAGGAGTGTGGAAGGGGATTCCTACAGCAATGGCTCGATACCAACTTGTGACGCCCTCGATTCAATCGACACTAATCATGCACGCAAATGTATGCGATCAAGATCAAGGACTCACGGAAGATATCACAACACAACTCTACAAATAAAATAAGTCATACAAGCATCATAATACAAGCCAGGGGCCTCGAGGGCTCGAATACAAGTGCTCGATCATAGACGAAGTCGTGGAAGCAACAATATCTGAGTACGACATAAGTTAAACAAGGTGCCATAAGATGGCTAGCACAAACCGATACAGATCGAAGAGGACAGGCCTCACGCCTCGGGATCCTCCTAGGTCACTCCTGGTCGCCGCTGCCGGTCAGCACGTAGTAGTAGGCGCCTCCCAGTAGTAGTCGCCGAGGCGGTGGCGCCTGATCCTGGTCTCCATCGCCCGATTGCAGCAATCGAGTAGAGATAGGAAAAGGGGAACAAGGCAACCGTGAGTACTCATCCAAAGTACTGCAAGCAAGGAGCTACACTACATATGCATGGATATATGTGTAAAGGCCATATAAGTGGACCGAAGCTCAGAATGCCGTAATAGAGAGAAGGCCTAGTCCTAACGAAGACTAGCATCTTCCGAAACCACCATCTTGCAGCAAACAAGAGGGGTAGAGTAACATAACTTAAAGTAGCAATAGTGTTATCAACTCGGCAGAGATCCTTTCTCGACTACCTGCGAGAAAGAAATCCCGAGCCATACTATCCAGCTTATCATCACAATCCAATCATCGCATAATCCATTGCTCATATCCATGTCTCATCTCAAGTATCCAGTTCTAGTTGTATCGATCGATACAACTCCAAGTGTCCGCTATCAGAGGACAGGCTATCGATAGATGTTTTTTCCGCAGAGGTGCACCAACTTACCCACCACGCCGCTTAACTCCGGCGGACACACTTTCTGTGGTCATGCCCGCCTCGGTCAAACAATACGCCGCAACCCGACCTAGGCTTAATAGAGAGGCCAGACGCCGGACTAAACCTATGCCCCGGGGTCATGGGCCATCTCCCGAACTCCTGACGCTATGTAGGGCGGCCGGAAGCGACCTAGCCTAACAGCGCTCAAGCCCAATCCGGCGCCGCCGCCCGACGCCGACGCCTAATAAGCTCGGTGATGTATACTGACGCAGAACGCCCATACTTAGCCCACGGATGGTTAGTGCTATCGGCCGAGGCCCTCGGATCAAATATCCAAATCAGTGGATTAGGAACGCGGTAACAAGCGTAACTCACGAAGATGTGACCCGTTCTGCCTCGAGGACTTGTGGCAAGGGCTAGGAATGCCCGCCACGCCTAGAAGTAAATAAAGACAACTCCTATGGTTCTGCCGTTGTCATACTCATCGACATGCAAGTCGTGATTCCTATTACAAGAACATGATCTCATACATCACAATATGTCATTCATCATTCATCACAACTTGGCCATATCACATCACATGACAATTGCTGCAAAAACAAGTTAGACGTCCTCTAATTGTTGTTGCATCTTTTACGTGGCTGCAATTGGGTTCTAGCAAGAACGTTTTCTTACCTATGAATAACCACAACGTGATCTTGTCAACTTCTATTTACCCTTCATAAGGACCCTTTTCATCGAATCCGCCCAACTAAAGTAGAGAGATGACACCCGCCAGCCACCTTATGCAACTAGTGCATGTTAGTCGGTGGAACCGGTCTCACGAAGCGCGTGTAAGGTTGGTCCGGGCCGCTTCATCCCACAATACCGCGGAAGCAAGATAAGACTAGTAGCGGCAAGTAAATTGACAAGATCCATGCCCACAACTAAATTGTGTTCTACTCGTGCAAAGAGAACTACGCATAGACCTAGCTCATGATGCCACTGTTGGGGAACGTTGCAGAAAATTAAAATTTTCTACGGTTTCACCAAGATCTATCTATGAGTTCATCTAAGCAACGAGTTACGAGAGAGAGTTTGCATCTACATACCACTTGTAGATCGAGTACGGAAGCGTTCGAGGGAGTGGTGATGATGAAGACGTTCCCAACGTGATTCCGATCACCGATGACCAAGTGCTGAACGGACAGCACCTCCGCGTTCAACACACGTACGGGACGACGGTGTCTCCTTTGTCTTGATCCAGCAAGGAGGAAGGAGAGGTTGAGGAAGATCACTCCAATGGCAGCACGACGGCGTGATGCAGATGGAGGGACTGTTCTCCGGCAGGGCTTCGCCAAGCTCACGCGGAGGAGGAGAGGTGTTGGGGAGGGGAGGGGCTGCGCCTTCAATGGTGTGTGCAGCCCTCCCCTCTACCCCTCTATTTATAGGGGAAGGGAGGAGGGGGCCGGCCCCCTCTAGATGCATCTAGAGGGGGGCGGCGCCAAGGGGAGGGGGGCTTGCCCCCAAGCAAGGGGGGCGCCCCCCTTAGGGTTCCCCCTCAACCCTAGGCGCATGGGCCAAGGGGAGGGGGTGCGCCCAGCCCACCAGGGGCTGGCTGCCTCCCACGCAGCCCAAGTGGCCCCCCAAAAGGGGTGGCCCCTCCCGGTGGACCCTCCATAAAACCGATATGACCCGAAACTTTTCCGGTGTCCGTTTGACGACTTCCCATATATAAATCTTTACCTCCGGACCATTCCGGAACTCCTCGTGACGTCCGGATCTCATCCGGACTCAACAACATTCGGTAATCACATACAAGTCTTCCTATTAACCCTAGCGCCACCGAACCTTATGTGTAGACCCTACGGGTTCGGGAGACATGTAGACATGACCGAGACGCTCTCCGTCAATAACCAACAGCGGGATCTGGATACCCATGTTGGTTCCACATGCTCCTCGATGATGTCATCGGATGAACCACGATGTCTAGGGTTCAAGCAACCCGTATTCTATTCCCTTTGTCGACGGTATGTTACTTGCCCGAGACTCGATCGTCGGTATCCCAATACCTCGCTTAGTCTCGTTACCGGCAAGTCACTTTACTGCATCGTAATGCATGATCCCGTGACCGGACACTTGATCACTTTGAGCTCATTATGATGATGCATTACCGAGTGGCCCGATGATACCTCTCCGTCATACGGAGTGACAAATCCTGTCTCGATCCGTGTCAACCCAATGACACTTTCGGAGATACCTGTAATGCACCTTTATAGTCACCCGATTCGTTGTGACGTTTGGTACACCCAAAGCATTCCTACGGTATCCGGGAGTTACACGATCTCACGGTCTAAGGAAGAGATACTTGACATTGGAAAAGCTCTAGCAAAACGAACTACACGATCTTTGTGCTATGCTTAGGATTGTCTTGTCCATCACGCCATTCTCCTAATGACGTGATCCCGTTGTCAATGACATCGATGTCCATAGTCGAAACCATGACTATCGTCGACCAACGAGCTAGTCAACTAGAGGCTCACTAGGGACGTGTTGTGGTCTATGTATTCACACGTGTATCACGATTTCCGTATGATACAGTTATAGCATGAACAAAAGACAATTATCATGAACAAGGAAATATAATAATAATGCTTTTATTATTGCCTCTAGGGCATATTTCCAACACTTCTCCCCATTCGTACTCCGTGGGCGCCAAAACACCCTCTCCACCCCACCCTCCTCCGTCCGCCGCCCTCCGCCACCCCATCCACCGCTGTCCTCCTCCACCATGTCGGAGCCGATACCTCGACGCCGCCGTCCATTACAAGAGATCGACCTCTCTCATCCACGCCTTCGGACCAGGATCCTTGCATCCCGTCCTCTCGCTTCATCCCCGTCGTCGTCCACCTTGCCGGCGCCGCTCCTACGACCGTCTCGTCCATCGCGCCCTGCCGCCACCGTCTACCCTCCTAGATCTACTTCCACGCCGCCGACAGCCATCGCTACCGCAACACCGTCAAATTCTCAGCGAGATCGCGTGACACGGCGCCGCACTGAGGCGGTACTCTTTCAGATCTGCTCAACTTATTTATTGCAGCAAGAAAATAGATCGCCGCTGCTTTACTCTGATTTCTTGTCTTGGTTGCGAAGTTGCCTTTGTCCGGTTTGCACCTTCAGATCCTCCATGGCACGCTCAACACTATACTCCCAATGCTTATGGTTTTCCCCTTTTATATTTCACACTAGTTAAATCACAGTAGACTAAATTTCAAAATTGGGCGATCGATTTTTAGAGCTCGCGGAATTCGTCGGTGCGATCCAAGGGGCTCGGGTGGTTGTGGGGCCTCGCCGAATGAAGAAAAACTGGTGGGGGTGGGGTGGCGGAGGAACACTGAGGATGGTGGGGGTCTGGGTGTGGCAGATGGGAAGAATTAAGAGACGAGGGAGAAGAAGGGTTAGGAGCGAGGATCTTCATCCAACCATGAAATGGTCGAGAGCAGTTGGGAGTTGCATTCTTAATGCGCTCTGGTTCATCCTGTGGGCATCTGCGCAACCAACATTTTATTATCCAAAATCTGATTGCTCTTCTTTACCATGTTCCTCTTCCGTTCTTCTTTAATATGTACTCTCTCCGTTCCTAAATACAAGTCTTTGTATAGATTCCACCATGGACTACATATGGAGCAAAATGAGTGAATCTACACTCTAAAATGTATCTGGATACATCTGTATGTGATCCATAGTGGAAATCTCTACCAAGACTTATATTTTGGAACGGAGGGAGTATGCTAGTAGTACAGTATGTTCCTTGTACTGAAGATGAGCAGGGACATTTGCAGTGTAGAGGTCTATATGGTCGGTTGTCATGGACACTTTGAGCCTCTTTGATTCATAGGATCTTGTAAACATAGGAATAGGATTTGTAGTGGCCTGCCCACTTGAATCCTATAAGAATAGCAAGGAAATGCGCGGAGCTGTGTCGCCTTTGAGAGTTACACTGATATTAACAGTACCGCACCTTCACTTGATGAGAGCTGGTATCCGAAGCCTTTCTAGCCGTACCGGCAATACTAGCACATATATTCCAGCAAGTTCCACTTTGCTGATTTTACTCTGATGCTTAAGGTTTTCCCGTGATATCTACACTATGATCTGTGTAGCTGCTTTGTGTCGCACTAGCAGCAGTCCACTCTTGAAGCTAAACACTGCAATGACTTACAAAATTGGCACCAAGGCATTGAGTGCCATTCTGGATGCAATGAAACTCATACACTCCCCACCCGTTGACTCTTGTTCAGAATATGATCCTAATGACTATTCTAACCTCGAGGAGTCAAAGGTAGATGGCCTGTCCTGTTCACCCATCAAGGTGCCTGTTCTAATTTGGCAATGTTTTATTGATTGCGGGTATCTTGCATATGTTGTCTTGCATTTCTTCTACTTTGTTGCACCGCATCTGCTTAGTTTACTCATCATATATGTCGAGATGCCATGCCCATCCATTATCAATACATATTCCATCTGTCATCATACCATGTTTTTCCACTCAAATGCTGTTCGTGTGCATCGGACATCAAAAAGGAAGAGGGTGATTGCCGAACTCAAGGAGCACCAAGAAAGTCCTTCAAAAACATGGTGGTGCCGGAGAAATCGACAAGACCCACTTATATTGGCTGTACAACCAAAGTGACACAAAACGAGGACCAACTCCAGCAGACTGTACCCATACTTCATTGGCCACACCACTAGCCCCACCACACAGGACCTGCACTCCAAAGAAAAGGAATACCGATTTCATTTGCCATAGCACCACTGTACCACGTAAAAATCCCACTCCAAACCAAAAAGTACAGCAAGTCCACCGGCCGAAGACCTATCCCAACCGCAGAGACGGCCAATTCCTGCAGATTGGAACCCCATTCCATTTATTCCCAGTTTAAAAGACAATGCTTTCAATGTTGTTAGGGACTACGTGCATATATTCCCATCATGGGAAGATTATTGTGAAGACAAACACCATTTTCACATCTTCCGTCCAACTTACATGTAAGTGCTATTATTCATGGTTATTATTTTCCTGTTTTACGCCGATTGAACACATCAATGATTTACATTACATTGTTGTAACTAGGCGAGGGTCAATCTGGATAGTCATGACGAGCAAAGCTTGCTTGTGCTTTTCAAGGAAGCATTGCGCAGAGATCGGTGTTACCCGAGGAAATCACACTTTGGTGGCAAGTCTATAAACGAATTTCCGGTGAAGTCTCTTGTGCTAAATTTAGAAGACATTGAATGGAAAAACCTTGTTATGCACTGGTCTCGTTCCCAGGATGAGGTATTGTCTATGAAATCACATGACAATTTGAACTTCTACTTTTCCGCATGTGCCTTACGGATCTTTTTTGCAGGAAATCTGCTCGAAGAAGAATTCCGGTTTGAAAAGAACGACATGATATCACAAATATGCTACCCGCTGCTTTGCTCTTGTTAGTACCTGTTGTCATGTATCACTGTACTTGCATACATACCTAGTTCATTATGTGACAACAGTATGCATGATAGCTTGCTTATCAATTGTTCGCTCCAAGTTATCTGATATGTATGAATGGTTACATTAGTGTAGAATATATCCAATGCCAATGTTTTTTAGCTCGCATTGTTCTTGTAAGTACATGTTGTCCTTTATCGCTGTACTTATAATGACAGTAGTTGTTCATGTACCATCACTCTGCAGCTTATTTTCCTTTGCCTCCATTTTCTACACATCGATCTATAATTACTCTTACCATAAGGTTGGTATCAAGAAGTTTAGTTGTGCATTGCTCTTGGCTGTACCTTTTGCCTGTATCGCTGCACTTACATTTATAGCTACTTGGTTATGTAGCATCACACTTCATCTTATCTTAAATATTCTCCATTTTTTCATATATTATCACATCTATATTTACTCTTAACAAAATGTAGAATAAAGGAAATGCTTTTGAAGAAGATTCTGTGGTAAACTTCTTGAACTGCCCCCCCCCCCTCCCATCAGCATGGAGAAGGCCTTTATAGAGCCTGTCTTCACCAATAATGTAAGTTTGTCCATCTCAAGCCTTCAAACTTTGTTGTATATATTTGGTTAGGCATGACTGCAACAACTGTTTATTTTTGGTGTTTGCATCAATTGCTTATTTAAAGTTTATTATGTAGTTCATAAACAAAAGTTTGTCCTTCCTCAATTTAAGTTTTCAGTTGTACAACCAAGTTCCTTCTTCATACCATGTAAATTAAACTATACTGAGCAAGTGATCTTCTTTTGCATCGCATGTATGCTTCATTCTTCATCCGTAATCCGGTGGTGTGGTGAACCTACCCACTACAACACAATGTCATATTCTGCAATGTCTTAACTATGAACAATGTCATATCATTCTACTATTATTTAAACCGTCTCTTTATTTGCCAATTTGAAATGGTATAAATTGACAACACACTAACCATTGATACTTATGAGTTCTTGATCGTAATCCAAAGGTTGTCGTGAAGCTGCCAACTCCTTCACAATGTCATTTCCTGCCATGTCTTGACCTGAACAATACCATATTGTGTTAATGCAATTTTAAACTATGTCACTTTATTAAATCAAGAAGAAATGTTATGAATTGTCAAGACCGATACTTTTACGTGCAAAACCCATCATCCGTCTGCTTGTTTATCTTTCAGAGTGAGGAAGATATAAGTGTTGAACAAGCTTAATCTCATCATCTTGCTCACCGCTATGCTGCAGCTCCAAATGAGGCTAACCTTTCTTGAACTCTATTGAAGTGTTGTCAGTTTTGTATATTATTTTGTCGGCGTGTTTATTTGCACTGGTGGCGATCTTTGATGCCCAGTGTATGAATCTGCCGTCTGCTTATGCTTTATTATCATAGTGGCGAACTTTGATGCCCAGTGGATGTAATATGCCGTAATTTCTTTATCGTATAGTCTAGGTTTTTTCTCATTCACGATGCTGCAGTTATTTTACTGTATATATATCCCATCTTCGCAGTAAACCGGCCAAACCGTAAAATTACGGTACATAATCGGGTCGTCATGCAATCACGATGTAGGTTGGGCCTCAAACGTGTCGAACAGCTCACGGGCGTCAAGAGTCCGAAATGAACCCCGGCCCATGATTATGCGAATCAAATCACGGGCTTTTAACAGGCCAAAATTGTCTCGGTCCTTATTTGGCCCAATCAGATATCGGCTGCGAGCAGGCCGGATGCAAATCGGGCGGTAGTTAGGCCCAACTATATGACGGGCTTTTAACAGTCGAAATTAATATAGGGCCAAAATGTTAAACGGGCCCTTAAAAAGCAAAAACTAATATCAGGCCGAATTACTAAGTGGGCCTTTAGCAAGTGGGCCCAAAAGGATAGTGTCCAGTTGTCGGGCCGAATTTGATATGGGCCATAATTGAGCCCAAAGCCATTTAAAGGGTCGGACCTGATCTGGGCCGTAATTTGGCCCAGAACGTGGTAGGCTTATAACGGGTCGGATCTCATATGGGCCACTTTTAGGCCCGGAACGTGGCAGGCCATTAATGGACCAGATCAGATATGGGCCGGCATTTGGCCCAAAACATGGCAGCCAGTTAATGGGCCGGCCTACTGGGGTCCTCAAAATCTTGTGGGCCTACAGCTGGGCCGGCCCATTAATGTCGGCGAAATCTCGTGGGCCTTTAGCTGGGCCGACTCATTTTGATCTGCAAGAATCTTGTGGGCCTTTACCTGGGCCGGCCCATTATAGCACACAAAAATCTTGTGGGCCTTTAGCTGGGCCGGCCCATTATGGCCCGCAAAATCTTGTGGGTTTTACTGGGCCGCCCATTATGGCCCGCAAAATCTCGTGGGACTTTAGCTGGGCCGGCCCATTATGGTCTGCAAAATCTTGTGGGCCTTTAGCTGGGCCGGCCCATTATGGTCCGCAAAACTTGTGGGCCTTTAATTGGGCCGGCCCATTATGGTCCGCAAAACTTGTTGGGCCGTGCCACGTGTCGATGTATCATAGGCGCCTTCTGTCCAATGAGTGGATGACATCTGTCCCAGCGGTGAGCCGACACGTGTTTCCTCCACCAATGATGATTTTACGTGGAAAATCCCCATTAGTTGGGATTGTTAACGGTTATCGGATCCAAAACCCGACCCGATAGCTTAACGGCGTTCGTTACGATGGATGCCACGTGTCGGTCACCCTTGACTAAAGCACTTCGTGACGCGCGATTTATCGTCATGGAAGTGGACACTTCGTGATGATAATTTTCGTAATGTCATGGAACACTTCTCTGACGACAAACACGGTATGACTATCTTGATTCTGTCATAAATTTGTCATGGATGTACATGCATGACAAAAAACGCGACCTACTGTGACAAACACGTATCATCACGGAAGTGTATTTTTTTATAGTGAAGTAAGTTTCGCCGTGGCGGTTGGGTTCCCGATGCGGCAACATCGGAAGGCGTCTAAACATTAGGGATAGTTACTTTGACTCTTATAACATGACCCAAGTTTGCTAGGCAGCTGGAACATTTGGTCCCGGCTCACCTGGTCAATTTGGTCCCTGCATTAGAGATCCAATGATCCACGTGTATTTTTTTTCTATTTGTGCACCTAGAGGGCGATTGCATTGTAGTCTCCTACACATTTTTTTGGAGCCCTTATAAATACCCAAATGATATGTGTTACAAGTTAGATGCGTGGCACTTTGGCTCTGACGTTTTTCGGCGACAATTATAGTCAAGCAAGGATAGAAAATAAGTGGATGAAAAGAAAAACTGTTATCCGCGGAAGGGAAGGAAATCTTACGCAAACCAGTTGTACAAGCTATCCCAACTTATGCCATGTTTGTATTTAAAATCCCAAAAAAAATTGCGAAGGGATCATTAACGCGATGTCGCAATTTTGGTGGGGCAGCGATGAAAATCAGAAAAGATGCATTGGATGGCGTGATGGTAGATGTGTGTGTCAAAATTGAACAAACAACATGGGAGGAAATTGCAACACACAAATGGTATTGGTAGAACAAATGTCAATCCTATTTGAAGTAAGATTCGGAAATTATCTTATCCAGCAAAGGTGAATTTTTTTATTTGGCATACTTTGCACGGAACCCTCCTGTGTCGTGTTACACTTGCTAATAGTCATATGAAAGTTTCGCCCATTTGCCCATCATGTTTCAATGGGCCAGAAGATACAAAACATGTTGTTTCTGCGTCAGAAGGTGACAGAGGTTTGGGAGAAGCTGGAATTGCATGAGGCCATTAGTAAAGCTTGTACTATCGATCATGCGGGAGAGGCAGTTCTTGAGTTCTTACTTCTTATGTCGGAGGAAGAACTATCTATAGTGGGCATCCAATATGTATATGAATTGATCGCTATAACAGCTTGGTATTTATGGTGGGACAGACATACGCTAGTTCATCAGGGAAAGTCTCAAGATGCATACCGAACTTCGATGGGGAGTCGTGCTATAATGGCAAACTATGTTATTGTTAATGCACACTCCTCAAGGAAAACAAATAGCATAGAGGGATGAACAAGACCTCCTATGGTTTTGTGAAATTGAATGTCGATGCTTCTTTTGATAAGGACATCCTTAGAGGCACAATTGGGGTTGTCCTTAGGGATGACAAAGGAAGGTTCATTGTTGGTGGGAATTCAAAGATGGATTGGTGTGCAGATGTCTTAATAGCAGAAGTGTTGGCTCTAAGACTTAGCATATTACTTGCATAGAAGGTGGGATGCAATCATCTTGTTGTTAACTCCGACAATATGGAAGTAATTGACACAACGAAGAATGGAGGACATTTAGCGGGAGCGGGTTAGCTAAATTTTCTGTGACAAGGGATTGGTTTGAGGAACCTATGAATGATATTGTAACTTTTCTTATTGACGATGCAACCGTTATTTCCAATAAATAAAGCGGATGTTCTGTTTAAAAAAGATAGAAAATCTCATTGTCACATTGATAGAGGCAAGGGTCCCGATCTTTCGATGAGATGATAACTATCGATTTGGTGGAGTCGACTTTGACAATCCGACTATAAACGTGCACGACATTGCGCCTTAGCATTCGCTAAACCAATCTCCTGAGGTTACTGACGATGCCTGAAGCACGATCAACCTGACCACAAAGATATATTCCTGCAAGCAGTCGAAGAACGAGTAAGAATATGATTAAGCAATATGAATATTGTGAATATGTATGAAGTATTGATAAAAGTGAGGTTTCAAAGCGTTCTTGGTCTAGTCGTTGGACACAAACGAAGTACACTAAGTTGCAGCAATGGTTAACTTTCAACTAATTAAAACCCAAGAAAAAACTAACTAGATTGATTTACTTATATAGGAGCAAGGGGTGGCGGCCAAGGAGGTGGGAGGACGTCCCAAGGCAAGCTAAAACAAACCATAGGTCATACAAAGCGCATGGGCCCAAGTGAAGGTGACGCAACACCTTTGGACTTGTAGTTTAAATCAGATTTTGCTGCAACGTCGGACTGTTTCGGCCATATATCCACGCTCCGGATGAATTTGAAGTGGGTCCAATTGGGTTGAAAAGTGCATGAGATATGCTTTCCAACAACAAAAAATTTACCCAATTCGAAGTCCGGATGCAAGTGTTGTGAACGTTTGAATTTAGGTATGTCTGTGTAGTTCGAATCTAAGTCCAGAACGTGAAAGACTTGGTCTCTGTCTTTTCTTGAGCCAAAAATAACGTGAAAGGACTTCTTAAACAACATCTAATCATTTTCCTTTATCTTCACACATGGTTTGTATAAGTGTCTCATACACCTGCAATTAGGCATGGCACGAAAGTCCGTGAAGAATTTTTGTTTTGAATAATATAAATAAATTATTGCATAGCTTGTATTAGAAATCACCTCACAAATATGTTGTATGGAATCGTATCCAAGGTAGTCATGTCCTCATCACATATGGTATGTTTTTGTCAAAAATAAAGTAAAGCACTAAAGTTGTCATCCTCGCGTCACTAAACTTGTCATAAAAAATGTCCGGAGTTGCCATGTGCTCGTACGTGACGTGTGTCACTTATCAGGCTCCTATAAATATATGATGCATCCTCCAAAATAGAAAATGAATAGTTAAATTTTTATTTTTACTCATGACATGGCTTAATATCGTAAACAACCGGTTATTCGAAAGAAAAAAAGTCTATTTTACTCAAAAAAGTGATTGGTTCGCATAACCCTCTCACTTTTGTTTTGGCTCACTTGACCCCCTAATCTAATCAATACCGTTCATAAGTTGTTTTTGGTGAGTTTGCTAAGGCGGTTTGCTGATGTGGATGAGGTCGAAGTGGTTTGTTGACTAATGGGGCCATGTTGTCGTCAGAAAACAGAAACAAATGAGCAAGAAGCAAGCGACTGTAGATGAGCAAGCTAGCATCAGATCCATGGAGTTGAAGGCCGCCCCGCAGGTTCCCAGGAGAGATGCCAAGAAGCTTATGAAGTGCCGAGGCTGCAGCTGCACGCCAAGATGGTCGCGCCCGTGGAGCAGTCTACCGGCACGCCCATCACCGATTGAGCGGCCGGCGCCACCAGCAGCCATGCTAATCGTGCTGAGCCCGCGGGTGGTCGCGGCCGTCGCCTCCTGCAGCGCCTTTGCTCTGCCGCCCCGCGCTAGAGCAGCCGGGGAGCATCATCAAGAGGCAGCACGCGAAGAAGCAGGCGGCGGCGCTCGATGTGGCTGCCACGAGGCGCCCGGGATGGTTCCGCTCTGTTCCGTCGCCAGTCGCCACCGCCCTTGTGCTTGACGTCGACGGTCTTAAAGTGCCTCTCCCGAATCGCGCCAACAAGCTGGTCCTCCCCTTGGAACGAATTGGCCCGATACCATCTCCTTCCTCGGCTCCGGCGAAGTCGCCGCGAACATTTCTCCAATTCCGGCAATGGTGAGCGTCCGTCGACAATTTCCTAGAGGCTTTAGCATCCTTCCCTCGCCTCTCACTCTTTCCCCCTTTCAATTGCAGAGATGGCCGACAGAAACGAGCTTCCCGTCGAGCTCCACCTCCGGCCCCCACTCAGGAACAATGCTGCCTCAGCTCTGGCCTTTGCGAGTAAGCGAGGCGTACAACAGTCAGTTTGCCTCGAATCCCTGGAGATGATAGTGTCGTTGCCGGCCATTGCCGCCGGTGAGAGCTCCCGAAGCCGCCCGACCTCAAAGCTCCTCACCTGACGATGTGGCCCCACTAGTCAACAAACTGCTTTGACCGCATCCATGTCAGCAAAACCACCATGCTAACCCACCAATGACGATTTCCGAACGGGATTGGTTAGATCAGAGGGTTAAGCGATCTGAAAAAAAGCTCAGAGGGTTATGCGAACCACCCATTTTCTTCAAGGGAGTAAAATGGATTTTTTTCTATTCGAAATGTCCATAAACATTTTATTGAATACAAGTTTTCTTATATATGTTTGTGGTACTACCAATTGTTTGACAATGCAGTGAACTACTCCCTATGTTTCTAAATATTTGTCTTTCTAGAGATTTCAATAAGTGACTACATACGGAGCAAAATGAGTGAATCTACACTCTAAAATATGTCTATATACATCCATATGTAGTAGTCTATTTGAAATATCTAAAAAGACAAATATTTAAGAACGGAGAGAGCAGTAATAATCAAATATGGGCAATTAGAATTCTTTGAGTCCATTCATGAGTTGCTACTTCCTTCGAGCCAAAGGCACCCGGCATAGAAAAAGGAACAAATATAACTTCAAAAGGGAACACTAACCAGAGGGTGGATAGTCTGGGTTATGTCCAAAGGGTGGATCGTCCGAATTATGTCCTCGTTGCACTCTAGCCGGGCATGATTGAATTCCGAGTTGCGAATGTTGGCCTTTGATGAAGTAGACATCTCGCGGTCGATGGATTCTGGGATCATGGTAAACTACCCTGGGCTTTTCCCCTCACACTGCACGAGGGCATTGTCGTCGCTGGTCATTATGGTCGCCGATCCAACACTGGAAGAAGGCATTAGGACCACATGTACCACCTTCCTGTCCATCACGCCCCCTCCCATTGCTCGGTACCTTTGACCCATCCATCAAGGATTGTCACGGCTATCTTACGCGAGGGAAACGACTAATGTCCTGCAAGTGCACTTGGTTGACTTGTAGCCTTTTCGAAGTAAGAGTACGGTCCCACATTGAGCTAGGAAATTGTCCTTTTGCCTCTCTAGAGGTCTATCAAAATGTGCATGTAAGTTAGTTGTGATTCCAAGAAAAAGCAATGCAAAAGTAGAAAATATTACAAGACTTGTTGTGACAAAAATCAAAGTGCGCAATAATTACACTTCTAAGGGATGGTGGATTGCCAGCCTCTCTGGGCTCCACGATAGCTGCCCATTTAGATTTATCAGTGTTGGAGATATGCCCTAGAGGCAATCATGTATGATGATATTTCCTATGTGTTTATGAATAAAGATAGTCATTGGACATTATCAATGATGTGTATCAGCAAGTACGTGACTTGTTTGTGGGACTATGCATTGTATGATGACTGTCCTAAAAGGTCCCTAGTCGAAAGGGCTGTGTGGACGCGCAGCCGACTAGACTAGCATATGACACGGTCGATGGCTTGGTCTCACTAGCCATGGAGCATTGGATGCTAACCGGATAATATGGACTTGGAAAGGTCTGGTTGGATTCGACGTAGTCGGGTCCGAGTCGAGATAAGGTCCGAGTCGGACTGACCCAACTATGAGACGCGGCAATATGTCATATGTGAGTCACTAGTACAACATACGTTTTATGTCCTAAGACCTGAGCTGACGCATGTACTCGGGATGGTGACGGACCTACTTTGGGCCGACCAACGCTGCTCCGTGACTGGGTAGTTACAAAGGTAGGTTTCGGGCTTGTCCAGACCCATGTTGCGAGACGTGGTCGAGCAAGATGGGATTTGCCCCTCCGATCAGGAGAGATATACTCTGGGCCCCTCGTGTGGTCCGACCAGGATAAGCATGGCCATGCGACAAGGAGATAATCCGGATAGTGGTCGGCATCACTGGAACGAGAAAAAGGTCAGGCTAGCACAAGGATGACAGACTCGCCTTGAGCCCGACAACATATATCGTGTGGCAAAAGGAATGGAAGTGTGATGTATAGGTTCGCCTAACCAGCTTCATAGTCTGCTTGGTGTTCGGCATGCCTTGCTAGAGGTCGCTGCCCAACCGTGCAGTTCGGAGGTGATCCGAATTGCGACCAAGCCGGCTTCAACCTAAGGGGTCGCGCCCTTAAGGGAAGGAACCTACGAGGTCGGATCCGAGGACACTGGTCGGATGTGATTCGAGCTATATTCGGATTGTGGCCCGAGTAGACTTGTGGACTTTAGGGTCCGTGCGAGGCCCAAGTGTTGAGCCCGCGACGGGCGCCTATATAAAGTGGAGGTGCGGCACACTCACGCGTGGGATCGTTTCGGCGTTGTCACTAGGGTTTGCATGTGTTGCGAATAGCCACCTCCACTCGTCGTCGACTGTGTGATCGGACCTAGCAGTCCGCCGCACGGTGTTCCTCCTGCACGCGCGGATACCATTAGAGGCGGTGCATCTGCGCCGCTCCGGCGAACTTGTATGTGGGATCGGACGACCGGCTGTTCGAGGGAGATCAGACGAGGAGGAGACGATCCACGCGGACGCGCTGCCCCAACTCTTCTTCCGCTGCACGGCACTGTGTGTCTAGCGGTAACGATCTGTGATCCATCTCCCATAGCATGTTCTTGGATGTTCTACGCGTAGTAAAATTTAAATTTTCAGTCGACGCACCCTACCGTAGAACCCAACAATCAGCTTCTGTGAACCTTGGTATTGTCGAAGAAGGAACACCAGGCGAGGGTTCGCAATGTTCACAGAGCCCCCCACAGGTTCAGGCTAGGTTACATTCCTTGTAACAATTGAAGCTTCTTGAGAGGTTATATAACATGTGGATGGAGTATGGAAGGTATGAAAACGAAGCAAGTAAAGAACGCTTGTTTTGTGTTTGCTGTATTTTGAATCTCTGAATATGTCAAGAAAGCAATGCAAACATGATTCAAATTAACCTAGCAGCAAAGCGTCGGATTTCGCATCTGTAATTTCATGGCTACTTCTGAAATAGTTCATTCCGTCTTGGTTTTCTTTCCTTTTCCTGTATTTCACATGAGCTAAATAGCCAGAGTTAGCATCTTAATGACCATTGGCATGGTCAGGACACTTACACTTCAGAGTCTTCACTTACGCTGATGCATTAGTTTCGAACAAACCAGAGATTGGAAGGGGTTGGTATTGTTGCGAGAGGCCATGAGGGCACTTCACTATTTTGGTGGCACGAAATATTAGATCCGACAATATGACCGATCCTTTTTCAGTTGAGTTAAGTGTTTGTCGGGATGCAATATTGTTAGCCATAGAGCAGGGTTTTCTTAACATGGCGATTGAAACAGACTGCAAAAGGGTGAAGCATGCTTGGGACTCTGATAAAGATGGCACGTCTATTGGCTTTCAGCTGCCCCGAGATAGATGTGAAATCTCCTCGCCCATCTTTAGGGTATTAGAGCATTTCTAGCCGATCTGTTAAAACCGGTTAGACTAGTAAAATTCACATTTGAGGGGCTAAACCGAACCAAGCCAATCCCTTATCCGCTTTAGAGGAGTATAGGATCTTTACTCCTTGCGTCGGCCGCCCCTTAAATTTACTCTTCCGCGGCCACTTCTTAGAGTAATTTCAGTCCTTCCCCCATGCCCGCCCTCTCCCCCGTTCGCCGCCGGCGCCACACCCGCTGAGTTCCTTGCCTCTGGCGACCACCCTCGCCACGTACCATCCCGCAGCCCCGCCGACAGTCGGCCACCAAACTCCTGCGAGATCTCGACGAGAACTGACGTTCTTTTTCTTTCTTTATTTTCATCTTTTCCCCGTCTACGGCCACGGCGACACTCCCCCTCATCATCCCTAGTTCGGCGGCGCTCCTCCTATCGTCCCCGACCACGAGCAAAGCCGCAAGGCGCGGGGAGGACACCTGTATAGAGAAAAAGTTCAACATAAAGGAGGAAATGTACACAAAGAGTGGTCGCCGGTCGCCATTGCCGATTCCAATGAATCCTTGCGTTCCGGATGTTGCCATCGCGCCACTAGGAGAAGGCTGAGGGAAAGAACCCATTCATATGAAGAAGGGCCCAAGTCATGGCCCGTGGAGGACGAATTTCAACTACTATGTCGACTCCTTCGTCGCACACTTACATCGCGCACGGTGAAACTCTGTCAAATTATTGTACATCGCATCTATCCTATGTAGTAGCTAGCTCATGGAAATCATCTAATGCCGAAAAGTCATAATTGGCCGCATGAAAGGAAGAAAGAAGAAGAAGAGGGAGAGAGGCTTCCATGTGGTGTCTAGTTCGTATGAGGTGTTGTTTGGGAGTTCGGCTGGAAACCGGGTTTTTTAGCGGAGCAAATATAAGAAGTTAAGGTATAATGGAGCATTTTAGAGGCTAAATGATAAGGGGTCGGTTAGAGATGTTGTTATGCTTTTTTTTCTAGAGTGCTAATAGTGTTGCTCATCTTTGTGCACTCTATCTCTGATGTGTTTCCTTCATTCCAAAATAATTGACATTCCTAGAATTTTAAGACAGATTAAGGTGGCGGCTGGAATCTCCTTTATACCCTTTGATTTTCTAGTAGTGAGTAGTGACTGAACAACCATCATTAAAGTGGAGGAGAAGGAGGAGCACCGTAAGAAAAAATGGTGGGAAAGGTGAACCAGTGACTCAGAGCGCAAGTATTTTGAAAAAGGGTTAAAAATGTTGCTCCCACCGATCCAGATTAATTGTTGCTATTTTGCTACGACTTTAGAGTTCTGGATAGCTAGACGTCAATTAAATGGAACAGAGGTAGTACGATGCTATCCCTTGCTTTCTGATTGAGGTTGTTCAGTCAGATATGCCCCCACTTTATGAATAAAACTGCCACATGGCGGAAGCGTCAAAAAGAAAGAAAAAAAAGAATCTACACTTACACCACAATTAAGCAAGTAAACAAAAAGCATAACATATAATGACATAGGTATAATTGCCCGCACGTTGCAATGGGATATAAATATTCCACTGGTTTAATACCAATTGTCTTAGATATATATGTTTGGAATCCTCATGCGCATCAAGAAGCATTGTCTACTTTTTCTACCTTAAAATCATCACTCTTTTCTGTCTTCTTCTTTTTCTACTCCCTCCATTCCCTTATATAAGGCCACTTCATATTTTTATGTCTAACTTTGACCATTAATTTGACCAACAAAAAGTAAGTTATATGACACAAAAAGTATTTCATTGGATGCACATTGTAAAGAACTTACTAATGGTATATTTTTATGAACTATAATCCATATTTTGTTGACCAAAATTATAAGTCAAAGTTTGACACGAAAAACGAAGTGGCCTTGTATAAGGGAATGGAGGGAGTGCCTATCATCTTCATCTTTCCAATCCATGCTCACCAGCGTCATGAATGGTACATCCGGCTCAAAATCCGCCAACCCTCCGCAAAACAAAGGCATGTCACGAAGGGGCAAGAGCCAAATCAACATGTATTACTGCACCAAAATATGCATCAGATCAACATTCCTGTAGAAAAATTTCTCGGTGCATAGCTACTAGTATAAATGTAGAAAGTTTAGACCTTTGAAAAATAAGTGGCATGTGGTGTGCTTGCAGATACTTTAATATGTCTAAATTAGTCAACATGACGCTAAAATCTATTGTGCTTCAGGTGTAGCAAAATTAAATTTAGATGGATGGATGAATGAATAGAAGCAAGGAGGTTAATTACAAGGTGGTATTGGCCGATTAGCTGAAGGAGTGCTTGAGAGCCTCTGCGGTGGCCTTGTTGACGAGTGCCATGGCAGGGCAGCCTTCTTTATCCTTCACCCTTGTGTTGTACTCCATGTCCTTGATCCCGTGCTGCATATGTATGTATACATCCATCAACCACATTTTTTAGAGAAGGAGGATGACCCCCGGCCTCTGCATTTGGGCGATGCATGCATCCACCAACCACATGGTAAGTGCTAGGTAAACAATATTGAAAGGAAGCCATCTATGCTGAACTCTGACCCAACTCTGAACTCTGCATCTTCTATGCCCGTCACCTTGGCACATGAATGATCAAGCAGATGAATGAATTTCCCAGTAGAAAACAGCAACATTCACTAATCCTTCTTCTTTAGGAAAAAATAATAAAAACAATAAAAAAGCAGATGAACAGCAATGAATTTGCTCCGAAACTCTGTTAACGCCATTTATGATCTGTTTCTGGACATTGCTGTTTAACAAAGTCATACATCCTGGTCAAAATTTGAGGTAAATGCCAGGATGCACGCCAGAAGATTAATCCAGTCCATGCACACGATGTTTGACATTTTTGTTGCTCTTTCCTTTTCCTCAAATAGACAGGGACCTCTTGGGTGTTTGCTTACTGAGCCAACAACACCTCTTCTTTTTGAAATAGACTGCCACATTGGGTCTTTGCTTGCTGAACCAGCGCCCACTTAATTTTCAGCGCAAATGGCCGTGCAGCTCACGCCGCCCTTACCTCGTCTAGTTCTAGTCACTCAGCCAAATGTCCAAAGACAAGCATCAGACGGGAATAAACCATACAGGTACGAAGGGGTGACCTGTCATGCTTTATTTGATCAAATACCACTTTGGACTTCGGTCGAAACATGAAGGCATTCATCTTCGGACTTGAGGCCAAACACTGATGCATCACCGTTTAGCCAGGGAAGAGCCTCTGGATTTCTTCCACTTGCGCCGAGGTCAAACATTCGCGTCACAAATTAAACATGCCAGATCACAGAAAAGAATTTCAAAGAAGACAAATCCAAGGTTTTGACTCTTTTTTCTAGAATACTGAAAAAATGTTTTCTAGAATACCAAGGTTTTGACTCGATTGGACCTCGGATTTGGTTCACCGTGCCAACTATGCTAGGAAATCAATAATAAGTCTTTCTGTATCAAAGAAACAGATACTGACAGGGGCCTTGCCGATGGCGATCTTTTCCATTGACTATGACTATTCCAAGTCTTCCTCCCTTCGATACTGAAAGGCTTAGTGGTATCTTGAAATATGTGGAGGATATGAACTCACATACTATGTTATATTGTCTTGGTGAGATTGTAGAAATCCCAGCACAATTTTAGCCATGACAACGCCCCGTAGCATGATCTTGAGCCTTTCCTTCATAGTAGGCAGTAGCCTCTGCAGGCCTTGCCATCCAAGGCAGAACCTGCAGTTGCCTGCAATTTAACTACCCCAGCTTCGACATGACCAACAAGAATGATTTCAGCTTCAGCCCAGGTTCAGCAATTGCAAATGGTTCCCTGAGAATCGTGCCGAACACCGGAAACTCGAGCCACCAGTCGGGACTGTGCTCACATCTTTCAGGACACAGTTCACGCTCAACATCCTCCCGGGAGAAGGTATGGCTTTCATACTCACAAATAGCCTGTCGTTGCCCAGGAACAGCGATGGCCAGTGGCTCGGCGTATGCAACAACCAGACAGATGGCGCGCCAACGAACCGAATAGTAGCCGTGGAATTCGACACGAGAAAGAGCTACCAGGACGACCTTGACGGCAACCATGTCGGGCTCGACTTGAACAACATCAAATCTGTTTATTCGTACCCGCTCAGCAATCTTTCGATCATCCTGTCAAGTGGCTCGGATGTCTTGGTTAGTATCATCTACAACAGCACATCACATGCTTTTGTATTATCTGTAAGCCAGCGCAACACAAGTGGCAGTGGGGGGCATAATTGGCGAGAGAGCTGGCCGGTTGATCTATCACGGTACCTACTGGACGGAATATATCTGGGATTCGCAGGTTCCACGGGTGATTAAACCCAACTGAACCAGATAAAATCGTGGAACTTCACCACGATAGACGACATACTCGTCGCTGAAAGAACAAGACATGGGAAGTGGGTGTTTTTGGTTCTCATTGCCTTGGTTTTGCTCGTTACATGTTCATCGTTTCTTGTGTTGTTGGTGCGGAGAAGGGTGACACAACGGAGAAGGCTAGCCTACCGCACGCTCGAGAAAATGATCGACGCACATGGCCCGGTTAGATTTAAGCTCAAGGAGTTGAAGCACGCGACCGCCAACTTCAGCCCTCACCGTAAGCTCGGTAGAGGTGGCGGCGGCACTGTTTACCTTGGATACCTGAATGGGATCAACAGAGAGGTGGATGTGAAGCGGGTCTCAC
Source organism: Aegilops longissima (assembly GCA_021605205.1). Taxonomy (NCBI): domain Eukaryota; kingdom Viridiplantae; phylum Streptophyta; class Magnoliopsida; order Poales; family Poaceae; genus Aegilops; species Aegilops longissima. The sequence goes on along the minus strand of CM038678.1, from coordinate 205,193,014 downwards.
TCTCAAGCCGAGGAGAGAAGGAGTTCGTGGCGGAGGTGAACACGATCAGCAAGCTCTCCCACCGCAACCTTGTCAAGCTGATCGGCTGGTGCCACGAGGGAGGCGAACTACTCCTCGCCTACGACTACTTCCCCATGGGCAGCCTGGACAAGCTATTGTTCGCCAATGCCACTACGACCACGTACTCGTCATCGGCGCTCACATGGGAGCGGCGATACAGGATAATCTGTGGCGTGGCATCTGCACTCGACTACCTTCACCACGGGAGCAGCAAGAGGATCCTCCACAGGGACGTCAAGCCCAGCAACGTGATGCTCGACGAGGCATACAACGTGCGGCTGGGCGACTTCGGCCTCGCCCGTGCCATCCAGCTCAATGGAGCGACACACCACTCGACGCAGGCGGTTGCGGGCACGCACGAGAGCTTCTTCACTGGTCGTGCCAGCCCTGACACAGACGTGTACGCCTTCGGTGTCTTTGCCATGGAGGTTGTCAGCGGGAAGAGCCCAAGCAGGTCCATGCTATATGGCACACAAGAAATGTACATTGTGGATTGGGTCTGGAGGCATTAAAGCCTGGGGACAGTCATGAAGACAGCCGACACGGTGCTTGGAGGAGTGTATGACGAGATGCAGGTGGATTCTGTGGTGCGGCTGGCCTTGGCTTGCTGCCACCCGAACCCGAGGGATCGACCGTCCATGCGGACGGCGGCGCAGGTGCTAATAGGTGGAGCGCCTGCCCCGACTCCCCCATTTGAGAGGCCTGCCTTTGTTTGGCCACTGTCAGGCATGCAGCAGGAGATGGAGCTGCCGCAAGTTGGTGTGCTCTTCACGGGAGGACAGCTCATTACCTCCACTTCCCTCACAGGAAGGTGAGCATCTCAATGGCTGGTGCACTTGTACCGCCGAGTGTCTCAGTTCAGGGTCTAGGAATTCAGGGGTCAATGTTCGAAATAAAAAACAGAGAGGGGGTCTTCTTGGCCTAGGCCCAGCAACTCCGCCTAAATGTACTGTCAGATTCATGCTAGTTTATACAAGGTCAGCAGTCTGGTTAGTTGATATGTGATGCAGTCATGCAGAGTGTTATTGAACACTAAACTCTTACCTCTCTGTATGTCTCGACCAAGACTTAGGATCAACGCCATGAGTGAAGTCTCATAGGTGGTGATCTGAAGTGTTACCCTACGGAACCTCATCGCAGACGGCTCAGACCAGCCATCATAGACTATTTTGGCGTTGTCTGTCATATGAACATTTGGATTGCACGGCTGTCTAAAGCCGTCTGTGATGAGTAATCAAAATAAATAATGATGGCGATCGGCAGGGCGGTGAGACTGGCCTCACCGACTCACTCTTATGCCAGAAACAGACCACCAACCGTCAGGAATGGCGAAGCCGCTAGTCTCACGCACCCCTACCCTTAGCCGTGCACTCTGCACACCACTAATGGCCAGGTCGTCGTCCTAGCTCTGCTTCTACATTTCAGTTGGCCCAAAACACTAAGGTGTAATCCACGAAAACGCTTTTATTCTTTTCGCAAAACAAAAGTGATTTTATTCGATTCGTGTTCTCTTCTTTTTCTTGGTACACATTGAAATTACTAGCAAACATGCCTGAAGAAAAGAAAACATCACACGAACCTAACCCAATAAGCATGACCAACCCACATGTGCCGCCGTTTATCCTCCTTCCCATTCTTCGTGTGTGTGTGCGCGCATGTGCGTGTTCTATAATGGCAATGAATGACAACACATTAAGAACTAAAGTGGTAATGAAAAGCCTATTATCAGCAATATCCTCACGATATGAAGAAGTTGAAAAGCTTGTGAAAACAAATAAATAATGAGGAAATTCTGAACTACATTACCAGAAATCGACATGATTCAGTGCAACCGCATTGAAAAGAAACATAAGACGTGAGAAGAGAGGGATCGGGAATCTGCAGCGCGTGGACTGAAGATGGGCGACTCGGGCGACTCCGCCGGCTCCTCCGCTGAGCTCGCCGCCGTTTCGCCAAGGCCAAGGCCAAGGCCCTCCTCGCCCTCCTGCCCGGCCTCCCGGCCGCTGCCCAGCCGCCGCCCCGCCCTGTCGCCCGGTGGCCCCTTACGGTGGGCGGACTGCGCCGATGACGCGCCATTCCCCTCCTCCTCCCCCCCCCGGCTCCCCCACCCCTCTCCTCCCGCTGCCTGCCTTGCCCCCCGGGTTGGCTAGCTCAGCCCCCATGTGAGGGGCTTGGCTTCCAGATGGCGGGTCTTGGCGCCCGCCGCCTCGGCGCCTGGGCCCGGCTCTGGTGCCCCCATCCACAGTGTGGCCTTGGCGATTAGGGCCCTCCGCCGCCGCGCCTGCAGCATGGGCGTGGCGGGCGCGCCGATAGGGGCCCTGCCTGCGCTCCCTGGCGCCGGCCGGGTGGGGCGGGCCGCCGCCGCCCCCCCCCGCTATCCCTCTCCTCCTCCCTCCTCCCGGCCCCGTCGCCTCGGCCGGATCCGACCGCCGTTTATTGCACATTCGGCTCCTCCGGGCTGCACGCAGACGGCCTGGCCTCCCCGGCACTTAACGCTGGCCTCGCCGGTCCGGCCTGGCCGGCGGCGGCCTGGCCGCGCCTGTAGGGTTCCTCTTCCCCTCGCTCCCCAAGACGCTGGCCACCCGACGGGCTCTGCTGGCTCTTGGGCCCGGCCCATCTCGCCGGGGGCCTCTGCTGCCCATCATGGATCGCCCCCCACTCCCTCGCAGGCCGGCCCAATCCGGGTGGGCCTTCCCGTGCCCTAGGCCCAGCCGAGGAACGTTGGCGTGATGTGGCTCCCCGTGGCCTCCCTCTTGCCCCGGCCCCAAGGCGCCGCCCCACTTCCATCCCCGCCCCCCCTGTCCTCACCTCCCTTGCCTCGCCCCTCCGGTGCCCCTTGCTGCTCCCCTCCCTCGTCCTGCCGTCGGCTTGCCCTGCCCCGCCTGGGCCTCCTCTCGCCCCTCCCTCCCGGCTCCCACTGCGTGCCGAGGTCGGCCATGCCGCTGAATCGAAGGACCCGGCTCCCGGCAAAACGGAAGGCGGTGAACCTCTCGCGACTCGACCCGCCTCCCCGACTCCCTCCGGCGGGAGGAGGAGCTCAGCCGAGCCCGGGAGCTGCGTGACAGCCCGCTCCCTGCCCGGGAGGACCGAGCTCGGTCCAGTCGCCGCTTGCTGGTCGCCGGGTGATCGGGCGCGCCCTTGGCGCTCCTCGTCGCCCGTCCCCGGCCGGGCCGCCTCCCATCCCCGCACGTCCGGCTCGGCCCGGCTCCCCTCGTCCGCGGGATGGAATCCTCCCGACCCCGGACACTCGCCGCTACGTTCCTCCGCACGCGGCTCCCGCGGGGGTCGCGGCCCCGGCTCCTGCCCAGGGTGGCGGCACCACCCGTGGCCATCCCGGACCTGCCAAGAAGAAGAAGCGTCGTGGTGTTCGCGTCACTCCGGCTGTGCCACCCCCTGCGGGTCCGGGGTCCTCCTCCGCTCCAGGTCCCTTCTCCGGTCTCCCTCGCCCCCCTTGCTTCAACTGTGGGGTGAGGGGGCATTCCCAGGTTGCGTGTGTCAACCCCCAGTGCTGCTACCTCTGCAAGGATCCCGGCCACCCCGCCCTACTGTGCCCGGATAGACCGGTGGTCTCGGAGCTGATGATGTATGGGCATGGGATCGAGGGGTTGGGCATCTTCCACCTTGAGGTCCCGGACGCCCCTCCTCCGTCGCCCTCCCTTCAGGCGATTGTCACGGTCGTTGATGGGGTCGCCTCCCCTGAGATGATCGAGGCTGAGCTCAACCACCTCTACCGGCACCAGTGGGACTGGGTGGTCACCCCACCGCCGGTCACGCCTTCTCCGTCGTCTTCCCGACTCCGTCAGCCACGGCTCACGCTGACAGCGTAGTGGCCGGATCACTCTCGCCTCAACCAGCTGGTTGTCGAGATATCCGAGCCCGTGCTCGACGCCCAGCCGTGGCTGTCCTCGACACCGCCTGGATCCTCATCTCCGGCCTCCCGACATTGCGCGGTCCAAGCTTGTCATCCGCCAGATGTCTCGCCTCTTAGGCAAGGTAGTGGTGGTCGACGAGCTCTCACTGCGCAAGGAGGAGGAGGTGCGGTCAAGGTCAAGTGCCTCGACCTCCAAGCTGCGCACTTCGGTCCGGGTCTTCTTCAACGACCAGGGCTTCGACCTCGAGATCGCCCCGAGCCTCCCAACCACGTTAGGCGCCCCGCTTCCTCGACGCGGCCCCTCGGTGACAACCCGGGGCTGGCGGAGATTACCATGGCCGCCACCGCCCCGCTCACCGCCGGATGAGGAGGGGCGCCCGAGGACTCCGCTCCCCTCCCTCGCCTCCTCCTTCGCGGGGGCAAGGGCCGCCAGGCCGCTTCTCGCCTCCCCGTGGATGTCCCGCCGATCTCTGAGGCGTCGCCATCCGAGGGGAGCGACATCTCCAGTGTGGGTCTGGTGGTCTGCCCGGCTTCCTCCCCACGCTCCCCGCCTCGCCTCCGCCACCGGCACTAGACCCGTGGGCCTGCCCATGACCTGCTCTCCGACTCTCCCAAGCAGCGCCGCAGATGGGGGACGCCTGTGGTGGTCCCCCGCTCCGCTTCGCCTACCCCGCCGCCATCTCCTCCCCAGGCCGGATGCACCTCCGGCCCCTTCGTCTCCGCGGGCTGCCACGGAGACGGTCTCTCCGGCCCCCTGTGCGCCGTCCCTCCCCCCGGCCGATCCTGCTCCCATGGCCCAGCTCTTCCTCATTTGTCTGGGCGGGTCTGCCGCCATCTCCTCCGGCATCTCCTGGGGTGGGGGCGGCCCGGATCATCACCCCGCTGGCGGCCCAGCCTCCCCCTCCTCGGTCCGCCGCCTACTCCCGTCGCGGTCGGTCGGCCTCCTCCCCGGTGGTGGCCTCCCGCCGGAGTGCTCGGCTGGATGCGCCCATCCCGAGGGCAGCCAGCGTTGCCCATCCCGAAGCGGGCGGAGCTCCGTGCTGCCGCCCGTAACCTGGAGCCAGGTACGCCCTCCATTCCCCCCTCTGCTTCGTCTTGTTCTTTCTCTGCGCTTGAGTCTGCTCCCCTGGGTCACCTAGCCAAAGTGGCCTCCGACTCCGCGATCATTTTCCGCGGGGAAGTTGGCCCCCCTCTTGCCCAGATCGCGCCATCGGGGCCCGTGAGGTCCTTGATGGGAAGCTTCATGGAGGCCAGGCGGCCCTCCTAGTTCCCCACCCGCCTCACGGTGGGGACCTCCCTCTCCACCTTTGCCACAATCGACGCCCCCCTCCCTTGGTGGCCGTGCAGAGATTCGGGTCGCACCCGCCTCCGACTGGCGGCCCTTCGTGCGCTTAGCGCTTCCGAGTTCTGGGGTCAAGCAGCCCCAATGGCCCCTTAATGGGCCCTCTTCGAACATCCGCGCTTCGGTCATGATACGCCGCCGCCGATTAGTGGAATATATGCGTGATGAGCACATCGACATCGTGGCGGTGCAAGAGACCATGCGTCGCGAGTTTGCTCTCCCCGAGCTTGATCGGTGAGCTCTCACCTATTTGCGTGCATGGCTCCCTTCTAGTGGGAGCGCTGGCCACTCGGGTGGCATCCTTTTAGGTGTGAAGGATGCCACCTTTGAGGTGGGTAGCATGGATCGGGCGAATTCTTCGTCAAGCATGGAGCTGTTCGAGAGGTCGCTCAACTTCAAGTGGGAGATCATCAATGGGCGGCGGATCATAGTAGAGCCTCCTTCTTGGAGGAGGAAAAAGACTTCAATCAGAGGACAAGAACAATGGCAATATCTCGGATGGACATGGACTTCATTGCCGATCCGGGAGATCGATCGGGTTGGGGCCCGGGACCAACGAGTCCCGAATGGGACAGGGTCCTAGTTTCGAATGGGACCTCCGGTGCCCTCTAGCTTCCCTCCGCGCCATCACCCGGATTGGCTCGGATCACGCCCCTGCTCCTTTCCTTCGGTTTCGCTTTGAGACCTTCTTGTTGGGGAACGAGTAATTTCAAAAATTTTCCTACGATCACGCAAGACCATGGTGATGGCATAGCAACGAGAGGAAGAGTGTCCGTCCACGCACTCGTGAGACCGAAAGCGAAGCGTTATAACAACGCTGTTGATGTAGTCGACGCCTTCACGATCCGACCGATCCAAGCACCGAACGACGGCACCTCCGAGTTACGCACACGCTCAGCTCGATGACGATCCCGGACTCCGATCCAGCAAAGTGTCGGGATGAGTTCCACAAGACGACGGCGTGGTGACGATGATGATGCTCCACCGACGCAGGGCTTCGCTTAAGCTCCGCGACGATATGACTTCTCCGCGAAGGCTTCACCTAAGCTCCATGACGATATGACCGAGGTGGAATATGGTGGAAGGGGCACCGCACACGGCTAAGGAAAGATCCGTAGATCAACTTGTGTGTCATGGGGTGCCCCTGCCCTCAGATATAAAGGAGGAAGGGAGGGGCTGGGGCCACCTATGGCTGCAAGGGGAGTCCTACTCCCACCGGGAGTAGGATTCCCCCAATCCTAGTCCAACTAGGGAAGGGGGAAAGGAGGAAGTGGAGAGGAGGGAGGGGCGCCACCCCTTCTCCTAATCCTAATAGGACGGGAAGGGGGAAGGCTGCGCCACATATGGCTCCTTCTTCCACTAAGGCCCATCAAGGCCCATTGACTTCCCGGAGGTTCCGTAACCCCGGTACTCAAAATTCCCAATTTCACCCGGAGTGATTCCGATGTCCAAACATAGGCTTCCAATATATCAATCTTTATGTCTCGACCATTTCGAGACTCCTCGTCATGTCCGTGATCTCATCCGGACTCGAACAACCTTGGTACATCAATATCATATAAACTCATAATAACCATCATCGAACGTTAAGCGTGCGGACCCTACGGGTTCGAGAACTATGTAGACATGACCGAGACACCTCTCGGTCAATAACCAATAGCGGGACCTGGATGCCCATATTGGTTCCTACATATTCTACGAAGATCTTTATCGGTCAAACCGCATAACAACATACGTTGTTCCCTTTGTCATCGGTATGTTACTTGCCCGAGATTCGATCGTCGGTATCCAATACCTAGTTCAATCTCGCATCGCAAGTCTCTTTTCTCGTTCGTAATACATCATCTCACAACTAACACATTTAGTTGCAATGCTTGCAAGGCTTATGTGATGTGCATTACCAAGAGGGCCCAGAGATACCTCTCCGACAATCGGAGTGACAAATCCTAATCTCAAATATGCCAACCCAACATGTACCTTTGGAGACACCTGTAATGCACCTTTATAATCACCCGATTACGTTGACGCGTTTGGTAGCACCCAAAGTGTTCCTCGGCAAACGGAGTTGCATAATCTCATAGTCATAGGAACATGTATAAGTCATGAAGAAAAGCACTAGCAACAAACTATACGATCAAGTGCTATGCTAATGGAATGGGTCATGTCAATCAGATCATTCAACTAATGATGTGATCCGTTAATCAAATAACAACTCCTTGTTCATGGTTAGGAAACATAACCATCTTTGATTAACGAGCTAGTCAAGTAGAGGCATACTAGTGACATTCTGTAGGTTTATGTATTCACACATGTATTATGTTTCCGGTTAATACAATTCTAGCATGAATAATAAACATTTATCATGATATAAAGAAATAAATAATAACATTATTATTGCCTCTAGGGCATATTTCCTTCATCTCCCACTTGCACTAGAGTCAATAATCTAGTTCACATCGCCATGTGATTTAACATCAATAGTTCACATCTATATGTGGTTAACACCCATAGTTCACATCGACATGTGACCAACACCCAAAGGGTTTACTAGAGTCGATAATCTAGTTCACATCGCTATGTGATTAACACCCAAAGAGTACTAAGGTGTGATCATGTTTTGCTTGTGAGATAATTTTAGTCAACGGTCCATCACATTCAGAGCCGTAAGTATTTTGCAAATTTCTATGTCTACAATGCTCGCACGGAGCTACTCTAGCTAATTGCTCCCACTTTCAATATGTATCTAGATTGAGACTTAGAGTCATCTAGATTAGTGTTTAAAACTTGCATCGGCGTAACTCTTTACGACTAACCTTTTTCACTTCCATAATCGAGAAACATATCCTTATTCTACTAAGGATAATTTTGACCGCTGTCCATTGATCTACTCCTAGATCTCTATTGCACTCCCTTGCCAATCTTAGTGGTAGGGTATGCAATAGATCTGGTACATAGCATGACATACTTTATAGAACCTATGGCTGATGCATAGGGAATGACTTTCATTCTCTTTCTATCTTCTGCCGTGGTCGGGTTTTGAGTCTTACTCAATCTCACACCTTGTAACACAGGCAAGAACTCTTTCTTTGACTGTTCCATTTTGAACTACTTCAAAATCTTGTCAAGGTATGTATTCATTGAAAAACTTATCAAGCGTCTTTGATCTATCTCTATAGATCTTGATGCTCAATATGTAAGCAGCTTCACCGAGGTCCTTCTTTGAAAAACTCCTTTCAAATACTCCTTTATGCTTTGCAGAATAATTCTACATTATTTCGATCAACAATATGTCATTCACATATACTTATCGAAATCTTGTAGTGCTCCCACTCACTTTCTTGTAAATACAGGCTTCTCCAAAAGTCTGTATAAAACCATATGCTTTGATCACACTATCAAAGCGTTTATTCCAACTCCGAGATGCTTGCACCAGTCCATAGATGGATCATTGGAGCTTGCACATTTTGTTAGCTCCTTTAGGATTGACAAAACCTTCGGTTGCATCATATACAACTCTTCTTTAATAAATCCATTAAAGAATGTAGTTTTGACATCCATTTGCCAGATTTCATAAAATGTGGCAATTGCTAACATGATTCAGACAGACTTAAGCATCGCTACAATTGAGAAAATCTCATTGTAGTCAACACCTTGAACTTGTCAAAAACCTTTTTGCGACAAGTCGAGCTTTGTAGATAGTAACACTACTATCAGTGTCCGTCTTCCTCTTGAAGATCCATTTATTCTCAATGGCTTGCCGATCATCGGGCAAGTCAATCAAAGTCCATACTTTGTTCTCATACATGGATCCTATCTCAGATTTCATGGTCTCAAGCCATTTCGCGGAATCTGGGCTCATCATCGCTTCCTCATAGTTCGTAGGTTCATCATGGTCTAGTAACATGACTTCTAGAATAAGATTACCGTACCACTCTGGTGCAGATCTTACTCTGGAAGACCTACGAGGTTTTGTAGCAACTTGATCTGAAGTTTCATGATCATCATCATTAACTTCCTCACTAATTGGTGTAGGAATCACGGGAACTGATTCACGTGATGAACTACTTTCCAATAAGGAGAAGGTACAATTACCTCATCAAGTTCTACTTTCCTCCCACTCACTTCTTTCGAGAGAAACTTCTTCTCTAGAAAGGATCCATCTTAACAAAAACTTGCCTTCGGATCTGTGATAGAAGGTGTACCCAACATTTTCTTTTGGGTATTCTATGAAGACGCACTTCTCGATTTGGGTTCGAGCTTATCGGTGAAAACCTTTTCACATAAGCATCACAACTCCAAACTTTAAGAAACGACAGACTTAGGTTTATCGCTAAACCATAGTTCATACGGTGTCATCTCAACGGATTTAGATGGTTGCCCTATTAAACGTGAATGCAGCTGTCTCTAATGCATAACCCCAAAACGATAGTGGTAAATCGGTAAGATACATCATAGATCGCACCATATCAAAATAAAGTGCGGTTACGACGTTCGGACACACCATAACGTTGTGGTGTTCCGGTGGCGTGAGCTGTGAAACTATTCCACATTGTTTTCATTGAAGACCAAACTCGTAACTCAAATATTCATCTCCACGATCAGATCGCAGAAACTTTATTTTCTTGTTACGATGATTTTCCACTTCACTCTGAAATTCTTTGAACCTTTCAACTATTTCAGACTTATGTTTCATCAAGTAGATATACCCATATCTGCTCAAATCATCTTGTGAAGGTAGAAAATAACGATACTTGCCACGAGCATCAACACTCATTGGATCGCATACATCGGTATGTATTATTCCCAATAAGTCAGTAGCTTGTTCCATTGTTCCGAGAACGGAGTTTTAGTCATCTTGCCCAAAAGGCACGGTTCGCAAGCATCAAATGATTCATAATCAAGTGATTCCAAAAGTCCATCTTTATGGAGTTTTCTTCATGCGCTTTACACCAATATGACCTAAACGGCAAGTGCCACAAATAAGTTGCACTATCATTATTAACTTTGCATCTTTTGGTTTCAATATTATGAATATGTGTATCACTATGATCGAGATCCAATGAACTATTTTCATTGGGTGTGTAACCATATAAGGTTTTATTCATGTAAGCAGAACAACAATTTATTCTCTTACTTAAATGAATAACCAGTATTGCAATAAACATGATCAAATCATATTTATGCTCAACACCAAATAACACTTATTTAGGTTCCACACTAATCCCGAAAGTATAGGGAGTGTGCGATGATGATCATATCAATCTTGGAACTACTTCCAACACTCATCGTCACTTCCCTTCAACTAGTCTCTGTTTATTACGTAACTCCTGTTTGAGTTACTAATCTTAGCAACCGAACGAGTATCAAATACTCGGGGCCACTATAAACACTAGTAAGGCATACATCAATAACATGTATATCAAATATAACCTTGTTCACTTTGCCATCCTTCTTATCCACCAAATATTCAGGGTAGTTCCGCTTCGGTGACCAGTTCCATTGCAGCAAAAGTACTCGGTCTCGGGCTTAGGTCTAGACTTGGGCTTCTTCACTCGAGCACAACTTGCTTGCCGTTCCTTTTGAAGTTCCCTTCTTCCTTTGCCATTTTCCTTGAGACTAGTGGTCTTGTCAACCATCAACACTTGATGTTTTTCTTGATTTCTACCTTCGCCGATTTTAGCATCGCGAAGAGCTCGAGAATCTTTTTCGTCATCCCTTGCATACTATAGTTCATCACGAAGTTCTACTAACTTAGTGATGGTGACTAGAGAATTCTGTCAATCACTATCTTATCCGGAAGATTAACTCCCACTTGATTCAAGCGATTGAAGTACTCAGACAATCTGAGCACATGCTCACTAGTTGAGCGATTCTCCTCCATCTTTTAGCTATAGAACTTGTTGGAGACTTCATATCTCTCAACTCGGGTATTTGCTTGAAATATTAACTTCAATTCCTGGAACATCTCATATGGTCCATGACGCTCAAAACGCCTTTGAAGTCCCGATTCTAAGCCGTTAAGCATGGTGCACTAAACTATCAAGTAGTCATCATATTGAGCTAGCCAAACGCTCATAACGTCAGATCGCTCATATTGAGCTAGCCAAACGCTCATAACGTATCTGCTCCTGCAATAGGTCTGTCACCTAGCGGTGCATTAAGGACATAATTCTTCTGGCAGCAATGAGGATAAACCTCAGATCACGGATCCAATCCGCATCATTGCTACTAACATCTTTCAATACAATTTCTCTAGGAACACATATGAAAACATAGGGAAGCAACAACGCGAGCTATTGATCTACAACATAATTTGCAAAATACTACCGGGACTAAGTTCATGATAAATTAAAGTTCAATTAATCATATTACTTAAGAACTCCCACTTAGAAAAATATCCTTCAATTCTCTAAGTGATTGCGTGATCCATATCAACTACACCATGACCGATCATCACGTGTGATGGAGTAGTTTCAATGGTGAACATCAATATGTTGATCATATCTACTATATGATTCACGCTCGACCTTCGGTCTCCGTGTTCCGAGGTCATATCTTATATGCATAGCTCGTCAAGTATAACCTGAGTATTCTGCGTGTGCAACTGTTTTGCACCGTTGTATTTGAACGTAGAGCCTATCACACCCGATCATCACGTGGTGTCTCAAAGACGAAGAACTTTCATAACGGTGCATACTCGGGAGAACACTTCTTGATAATTTAGTAAGGATCATCTTATAATGCTACCGTCAATCAAAGCAAGATAAGATGCATAAAGGATTAACATCACATGCAATCAATATAAGTGATATGATATGGCCATCATCATTTTGTGCTTGTGATCTCCATCTCCAAGCACCGTCATGATCACCATCGCCACCGCGCGACACCTTGATCTCCATCGTAGCATCGTTGTCGTCTCGCCAACTATTGCTTCTACGACTATCGCTACTCCTTAGTGATAAAGTAAAGCAATTACATGGCGTTGCATTTCATACAATAAAGCGACAACCATATGGCTCCTGCCGATTGCCGATAACTTCGGTTACAAAACATGATCATCTCATACAATAAAATATAGCATCACGTCTTGACCATATCACATCACAACATGCCCTGCAAAAACAAGTTAGACGTCCTCTACTTTGTTGTTGCAAGTTTTACGTGGCTGCTACGGGCTGAGCAAGAACCGTTCTTACCACGCATCAAAACCACAACGATATTTTGTCAAATAGACTCCGTTTAACCTTCTCAAGGACCGGGCGTAGCCACACTCAGTTCAACTAAAGTGAGAGAGCAGACACCCGCCGGTCACCTTTAAGCAACGAGTGCTCACAGCGGTGAAACCAGTCTCGCGTAAGCGTCGCGTAATGTCGGTCCGGCCGCTTCATCTCACAATACCGCTGAACCAAAGTATGACATGCTGGTAGGTAGTATGACTTGTATCGCCCACAACTCACTTGTGTTCTACTCGTGCATATGACATCAACGCATAAAACCAGGCTCGATACCCTTTGGGGAACGAGTAATTTCAAAAATTTTCCTACGATCACGCAAGACCATGGTGATGGCATAGCAACGAGAGGAAGAGTGTCCGTCCACGCACCCTCGAGACCGAAAGCGAAGCGTTATAACAACGCGGTTGATGTAGTCGACGTCTTCACGATCCGACCGATCCAAGCACCGAACGACGGCACCTCCGAGTTACGCACACGTTCAGCTCGATGACGATCCCGGACTCCGATCCAGCAAAGTGTCGGGATGAGTTCCGTCAAGACGACGCGTGGTGACGATGATGATGCTCCACCGACGCAGGGCTTCGCCTAAGCTCGCGACGATATGACTTCTCCGCGCAGGGCTTCACCTAAGCTCGCGACGATATGACCGAGGTGGAATATGGTGGAAGGGGCACCGACACGGCTAAGGAAAGATCCGTAGATCAACTTGTGTGTCATGGGGTGCCCCTGCCCTGTATATAAAGGAGGGAAGGGAGGGGCTGGCCGGCCACCTATGGCTGCGCTGGGAGTCCTACTCCCACCGGGAGTAGGATTCCCCCAATCCTAGTCCAACTAGGGTTTGACCAAGGGGAGAGGGAGAGGAGAGGGCCACCCCTTCTCCTAATCCTAATAGGACTAGGGAAGGGGAAGGCTGCGCCAGCATATGGCCCCTTTTCTCTTTCCCCTAAGGCCCATCAAGGCCCATTGACTCCCGGAGGTTCCGTAACCCCGGTACTCGATAAAATTCCCAATTTCACCCGGAGTGATTCCGAGTCCAAACATAGGCTTCCAATATATCAATCTTTATGTCTCGACCATTTCGAGACTCCTCGTCATGTCCGTGATCTCATCCGGGACTCGAACAACCTTGGTACATCAATATCATATAAACTCATAATAAGCATCATCGAAACGTTAAGCGTGCGGACCCTACGGGTTCGAGAACTATGTAGACATGACCGAGACACCTCTCGGTCAATAACCAATAGCGGGACCTGGATGCCCATATTGGTTCCTACATATTCTACGAAGATCTTTATCGGTCGGACCGCATAACAACATACGTTGTTCCCTTTGTCATCGGTATGTTACTTGCCCGAGATTCGATCGTCGGTATCCAATACCTAGTTCAATCTCGTTCTTGGCAAGTCTCTTTTCTCGTTCGTAATACATCATCTCACAACTAACACATTTAGTTGCAATGCTTGCAAGGCTTATGTGATGTGCATTACCGAGAGGGCCCAGAGATACCTCTCCGACAATCGGAGTGACAAATCCTAATCTCAAATATGCCAACCCAACATGTACCTTTGGAGACACTGTAATGCACCTTTATAATCACCCGCCACGTTGTGACGTTTGGTAGCACCCAAAGTGTTCCTCGGGCAAACGGAGTTGCATAATCTCATAGTCATAGGAACATGTATAAGTCATGAAGAAAAGCACTAGCAACAAACTATACGATCAGGTGCTATGCTAATGGAATGGGTCATGTCAATCAGATCATTCAACCAATGATGTGATCCCGTTAATCAAATAACAACTCCTTGTTCATGGTTAGGAAACATAACCATCTTTGATTAACGAGCTAGTCAAGTAGAGGCATACTAGTGACACTCTGTAGGTTTATGTATTCACACATGTATTATGTTTCCGGTTAATACAATTCTAGCATGAATAATAAACATTTATCATGATATAAGGAAATAAATAATAACATTATTATTGCCTCTAGGGCATATTTCCTTCACTTCTGGCTCTCCCAGGCTGGGTTTACCGACGCCGTATGTCTTCGGTGGATCGCGGCTCGGGCCCACCCCCACCCTCGTCCCCCTTCTGCTATTGACACGTGGCACTTCTGTGCGAAGCGTGGCCGGCAATTTATGAAGGGATGGGGGACCAACCTGGGCCGTGACGCCAGAGAGCGTAAGAAGGCGCTACTCACCGCGATCCAGCGCTTGACTTATGCGGGCCGTGCGGTGGGCCTCCCGGAGGAGTGGCTTTCCGCTATGATCTCAAGACCAGCTCTCGTGATTTACACCGATGAGGAAGCCTTTTGGCGCCGCCGGACGCTGGCGTTGGGTCTGAAGGGTGATGCGAATCGGCTTACTTCCAGGCGATCGCCAACGGTCGCCGTAGACGCAACACCATCCCCTACTTGTGGGATGGGGCAACCCTCCTTCAGGACCCCCGCGACATTCGCTCCCATGTCGACGGTTTCTATCGGTCCCTCTTCTCTCCCGCTACTCGGAGCGGCATCTCCCTCGCTCCGGATTGTTGGGCCGGCGCCCAACTAGTCTCTGACGCAGAGAACGCATTCCTGACGGCTCCCTTCTCGAAAGCAGGAGGTCCGGAGGCCATCAAGGGGATGAACTCCTCCTCGCTCCGGACCGGACGGTCTCCCGGTCATTTTCTTCCAGACCTTCTGGAACATGATTAAACCAGAGGTCATGGCCATCTTTGATGAGTTCTTTGTGGGTTCTATTGACCTTAGTCGCCTCAACTACGGGACCATCTCCTCATCCCCAAGGTCCACTCGGGCGATCGACATTCGCCGATTCCGCCCGATCACGGTCATTAACGTGATCTTCCGGATCTTGGCCAAGGGTACGCCAATAGGGTGACCACGCTTATGGATCGGATTACCCACCTAACGATCGGCCTTCATTAAGGGCCGTCATATCTGGATGGTGTCCGGTGCTTCATGAGGTCCTTCATGAGGTCAAGCCAGCGCTCAAGGCGGTCTTGTGAAGATTGATTTCCATAAGGCCTATGATACGGTTAGCTGGCCCTTCCTTAGGGAAGTCCTTCTTCGGAAGGGCTTCGACGACCGGTGGATCACAAGAGTCATGCAAATGGTCTCTTGCGGTCGCACATCGGTCAATATCAACGGCGAGATCGGCCCCTTCTTCCCTACCCTATGTGGGGTTCGCCAAGGCGACCCCTTCTCTCCGTTCCTCTTCAATATGGTCGTTGACGCTTTGGCTGCCATTCTGGATAAGGCGAAAGCCACCGCCACATCCGGGATTACCCCCACCTCTCTGGGGCTCGGGATCTCCATCCTCCAATATCTTGACGACACGATCATCATGGTGAAGGCTCGGAGTTGGACATCACCAACCTCAAGTTCCTCCTTCTCGCTTCCAACAGATGTTGGGCCTCAAGATCAACCGATAAGAGTGGCGTTATGGTGATGGGGTACTCCCCTCCGAGTCGGTGGCCATTGCCAACCGGCTTAATTGCCGCTGGGCTCTTTCCCCACTACCTATCTGGGGCGCCCATTAGTGACTCGCGTCTCTGTCGCTGACTTGCGCCCCTCGACCAAGCTCCAGTCCAGATCACGAGCCTGGCAGGAGGTGGCTCTCTAAGGCGGCCGGACTATCCTTCTCAACTCATCCCTATCCAGCCTCTTCTTGTTTTTATGAGCTTCTACAGCCTCCATGAATCTCTCCATAAGGAGATCGCCAAGATTCAATCCCGATTCTCTTGGGGTGGCGATCGGGGCAAGCGAAGTATCACATGGTCGGTGGCGGACATCCGCAAGCCAGGAGCAGGGTGGATTAGGCATCATGTGCTCTAAGCGGATGAATATCGCCCTTCTCTCCGGTGGCTTTGGCGATCGCGCAGGTCGGGGTGGCCTCTGGCTGGACATTATCCGGAGTAAATACCTGCGTGGTCAACCCTTGCCTTCGCCGAAATCGGGCGGATCTCGGTTTTGGCGGTCTCGTCCAACTCCTACCGGTGCTCCGCATTGGTACCTCTATCTCGGTGGGGTCCGGCCTCTCGACGCTTTTTTGGTTCGACCGTTGGGCCGGAGACTCTCCCTTCGCGGCCCGCTTCCCCACCCTCTTCTCTATCTCTGTCGACCTATGATTTCTGTTGATAGGGCCCTTAGTGACTTAGGGCGCCTTGCTTTCCGCCGTCCTTTTGGGCCGGCGGAATCCGCCGCCTGGCGTGAGTTACTTGACTGCGTTGCTCTTCACGAGTCGTTGGTGGATGGCGACCAGGACCTTATCTTGTTGGCGGCTGGAGCCGTCGGCGATTCTCCACCAAATCGCTTTACTTGGCCATTGCTCCTCATCCGCCCCCTCCCCTTTCGATGGTGTGGTCCGTCCGCATCCCATCAAGATTCGCATCTTCATGTGGCGGTGGATCCGTGGGCGTGTCCGTCCGGCGTGGAGGTCCGCAGCGAAATGGCCCGCACTGGTATCTGCCCCTCTGCGATGTTCTGAAGACTCCGATCACATTTTCTTCGCTTGCGCTTCCGCCGGTTCCTTTGGAGCTGCTTTGCGAGATTGTCGGTGGGAGTTGGTGCCACACCAATTTCCGGACCTTTTGCTGAACTCAAGTGTCCCCTCGACCTCTCGCCACATTAGGTGGCTGGAGGTTGGGGTCCTGCTCGACACGTGGACTGTTCGCAATAAGCTTGTGATCCAACATTCTCCCCCTCCGTCGCGTTTCTTGATGCTCTCTACAAATTCTTGGGTTTCTTTCAGCTTTGGCGGCCGCTTAGCCGCCCGGATCGGGACGCCATCTCAGCTTTTTGTTGTGTTCGTCACCGATCTTGGCTCGATGGTCGTCCTCTGTCGCCGCCGTGGTGTGTGCCGTCCCGTTGTATGTCTTAGGGCGAGCAGACTAGATCTCTGCATAACTATGGGATTAGGCTAGCTATGCAACCGCATTGAAAAAAACTATGCTTATACCGAAAAAGGTTTCCCCGCTTATATATAAAGCATCATCTCCGATTACAACCGATAGACCGAACAACGCACACACCCAAGGCAAGATACAAAGGTGCCGGGCACCGACACACCACCCCACCGACAACAATAGAGAGGTGAACCGGACAACAACGAAGCCAGGCCTCCAAAGCGATGCCTCCAAGAAGGGTACGACCATGGATAGTCGCCACCGCCCAATCCGTGAAGATCAGGTTTTCACCCGGAGCAAGGCGGTAAGAGTGGGAACGCCACGACGGAGCCTTCAGGAAGGGTACGGCGTCAATTGCCGCCGCCACAGTCGGCCAGTCAAAGGACTGGGCAAGTGGTGTACCCCGACGCCCACACCCCACCGTCGCACCCTAACTCCGCCAACCACCCGCAACCACGCCACCCGCGAGGCCATGGATGCCCACCCGCACCTGAGACGCACACTCCGCCCGCAGAACGTCGCGCCTCCGCCGCCCGAGCCGCCGCCCGCAACGAGCAACCCCGAGACCTACACAAAGGCCCTGCTTTGGACCAACCACGGCCCTCGTCGAGCAGGTTCACCCTTGAGCGCTCTCTGGAAGACCTATGCCAACCCATCCGCGGCCGAGGGACGGGGGAGAAATGGGAGCGGACAAATCCGGACCGGCACATCCCGTGCCGGCGACAGGTGGCGGCGCGATCGCATCGAGGCCACCCATCCCTCCAACCGAGCTCCCCGCCGAGCACGAGGAAAGGAGGAGGAGGAGCGGACGCATCCGGACCAGCAAACTGTGCCGGCGACAGGTGGCGCGACCGCATCGAGGCCACCCGTCCCTCCTACCTAGCTCCTCTGCGGGCACCCTCGTGACGCCCTTCCATGGTAGCTCGCGCATATCTCCACGAGGCCATCTGCAAACGCGCGCCCGCCGAGGAGGGAGACCAAATCGACCCGCCGCCGAAGCCTAGGAAGCTCACCAGGAGGCCTCTCCGCCGAAGCGCCGCCGCCCAGCGCAAGGGCCTGCCTAGGCGAGGGTCGCCCACCTCCACCGCTGTCGCGCCGCCCCCTCACCATCACGCTCCTGCGAAAGGGCCGACCGCGGCCCAGGCCGCCCGCAGCCCGCAGCGCGGGCGGATCGAGACGCGCCGCCGCGCCGTCACCACCGCTGGCTGCAGCACCCGCCGCAGCGCCGCCACCCCCACCAGCATAGCCACGGCAGAGGGCGACCGCTCGCGGCCTAGTGCGGCCCCGACCGCGCCTCGTGGCGACCGGATCTGAGCGCCGCCGCTAGAGACGTGCACGCCATCCCCGGCCAGCACGAGCGCGCCACCACCGCGCCGCCTGTCCCGTCGCCAGCCTGCACCGCCGCCGCACCTCAACGCCGATGAGCAGCCACGCCGCCGCGCCGTCGCCAAGTCTGCGTCCCCGACCAACCGCCGCAACCCGCGCCAAGAAGCCGCCTTGAGAGACGAGAACACCGCCGCCGCGCGGCGCGACCGAGCTTCGCCGCGCTTCGGGCGCGCGGCGAGGGAGGAGGGGAGACCCGGCGGCGGAGGCTAGGGTTCCCTCTCGATCGCAGCTGGGCGCGCGAGAGGAACAGAGCGAGTCCAAACTATGCTTATAAAAAACAGTTTCATCCATGAAGCATGAATGTGCTCTCTGCTTGTAGAAGTTCATGGAGTAAATATATAGATATAGATAGATTAGGCCAGAAAATGTGAGGCACCCGGCTCTATTCTTGTACAATATTTTTGGTGTTTTTGCTTACTGTTTCTTTCCCTGACAACCAAGCTGACATTCTAATGGATATCTTTCCATGTTCTTAATGCAAAGACAGTAACAAAAAGATTAATTCCACATGCACACGAAAGGTGCATATTTTACACCATTATTAGGAAGAGGTACTAGGAGTACAACTATTTTTATTTCTTTAGCACTCTGAAATCTGAACCAAAATTCAGACTGCACAGAGCTATGATAAGATCAGAAAAGATCAATGCTATGTTCTCCTGGTAATCATCAACTTACAATACTAGATGCTGATAACTTTGAACTCGGAATCGAACTTCTATTTTTGGCAAATGCCAAGCAAACACATCGGAGAAGCTGAACCAACTTTCTGGCCAGAACAAACAAATATATATAAAAAAATTGAGGCTAGCTATGTTCATCACCTTCACTCTACTACATGCTCTGAACTCTAAAGAATTGTTTTTCCTGTTCAGTAGGAAATATCTTGTTACAAATTTCGGCATAAATCTTTCCTTAACTGGCCTACTCTATACGTTAGACATGCTAGCAATTATGCCCCATGATCACATCAAATGCCAGCAACAAGTAACAATGTTCATCGGCCAAACAAAAAACTATACATCAATGCTTCACCGGGTAGTTGGGGATTTGAGAGCTTAACCATCGGGAACCTACCAACTGACTTGAAGTCTTCTGGGCCGCCCCTGCCGCCATGGTCGACGGCGTGCCTCCCTCCATCTCGTGGCAGTGATTCATTCCACTGCGGGGGTGGCGACTGGAGCTGCTGACGGAGGAGGAGGGGAGTCTGTAGGTGCGGACCGCATCGGCGAAGCCGGATGAGGGAGCCGCGGAGGGGAAGCCGGGGATGGCAGATGCGTGGCGGTGGACGGCGATGCGGCGGCCGTTGGTCAAGGTGGCGGCAGCGATTGGATGTGCATGGCGTGCGGGTGTGTGATTTTTCGCGTTTGGTAAATTGTCAGACACCTGAAAAAATTGCGCCCGCGTTGATTACGAAAGTCAGTGTTTTTTCAATGAATTTTTTTATCCATTCATCTTTAATCATGATGGTACAACAAATACCGAAAATAATAAAAATTACATCTAGATCCATACATCATAGAGGGACGACTTAATCAATGCTGAAACTAGAGAGCGAGATGAAATTCAATCAGGATTTTTTTTCCTTGGCCTGTGGAATGATTGAGGAATTTGTTTCTTGGCCTATAACAGGAGCTGTACATTTTTTATGAGAACAGCATATTGAGTATCTCAATAGTTGGTGCGCTTGTGCTGCCGAGTGTGTCTAGGATTTCTTCTATTTCATCCTGATAGATCGTGCATATGTGTGTGTGGGCGCTGGGAGAGACAACTAAGAGTGTGGTTGGACGAGGAACCAAATGGAATGAAATGGAATTTCATGGTGAAACGGATTGGTTTCATTCCTATGCTTGGTTGAAGCTACAAAATGGAATGGTTTCCGTTCTTGTGTTTGGTTGGAAAAAAATGGAATGGGACAAATTTGATTCAGCTCACCTCTTGCATCGAGATGGTGAGATTGCTTCCCACATGTAGATGTTGTACAATCAAAATTATTATAGCCTACACAATTTCAGCAACATACTATTTGATTCAAATTTTTGGTAATATACTCAAACTTTTTATAGCAATTTATTTGTATTTCTAGCGCAATCAATAAGTAATATACACTTGCAAGGATAACGAATATATACATCAATTCACTGCTCAACCTGACAGTATATATACATACTAGATCACAGTGCTAAACGGACATTTTAATACTAGATACAGATAGAGAAAGAGATAGATAGATGAGAGTCTATACATCAAAAGCTAAATCATAAACAATAACACTTCCCATGTAACACATGTTCTTGCAAGTACATTTGCTACACAGTTTTGCCATTGCTCAACGCTTTGTAATGTCAGCTATTGCACTCTTTCTCTCATTCAAGTATATGCCCGTATACATATTTCAACAAAACTGAGCTACCTTCCTGCTGGCTTCAATTTGCTTTCTCTATATGCATGTATGAGTAAGACTAGGGAATACAGACCAGACCAGTCCAGAAAAAATGATGATCAGGTCTGTATCCCTTTTCCTATGATGTTAGTCCCGTAACGTCCCTCGGAATCAGAAACAAAAATCCAATCAGTAAGAGAGTGCCCATCAGCTGAACAGCTAGGCCGATCGCCAGATTGTCAAACTGTACCGACGAGATGTTCAAAGCTGACGTCAATGCAGCTCCAAGGAATGAACCTAATGTCAAACTGAGGTTGTTAATAGACATGAATAGAGCAAACAGTGTGCCCTTGATTCCAGGTGGGCAAAGCTGCCCCGAGAGGATTAGGAACGGCATCATCCTGCCAAATGAAAATAATGAAGTTAGAAACACTATTGTGTGCATGTGTAGGTAAGAATAATGGATTCATTCTTGATAAATTAAACAATTTCCTCATTTTTTCAGTTGTTCTTTTGCAATTTCGATTAAGAGAACAATAAGAACCTACTAACTAATGTCAATTACCATATACTGGATAAAGTAAAGAATTTCCTCAGTTGTGGAAAATAACATACAGTGATTTAAAGCAATTAATGACAGACATGTCACACTGAACCATGAGTTGGGGCAACAGTAAAATCCTTTAAATGCAAGATTAGTTAATGCATACCATATGACACATGTGGTAAGCAATCCAAACTACTAAAAAAAAAGATTAGTCAATGCATGATCAGTAACTCTGGGCAGCAACTTATTAGGGTATATAACAGAAACGCATCTCAAACTGGTTTTCTAAACTACAGATTAAGCAGATCACCCAGTTTATGGTTTGCAATCTAGTTCATATGAGTATGAAAAAAAATGAAAGCTAGAGGATATACTTGAATTGGTTGATTGCATCGGCCAAAGCAGAGCTCCACAGCACCATGTATTTGTCTGCTATTCCATACTGGATATGTAATCTTGACACCAGTAAAATGTCCAGTACAGTAATTATCGCAAGGCCAACATGTGCAAACCTGTAAAATAAGGACAGCAATTATTAAAGGTGGCACATGTAAGTACCTAACAACTTCAAATAAGTGAATAGATTTGCATTGTAGCCAATTACTCCCCAAGAATTACGTCAGTTTTTTAACAACATTAATAAAAGAGCATGCACTCACAAAAGCACTGACCAAAAGGTGGTCAATAAATGGCTTATACCAAAATACCAAGATGAAAATTTAGTGCAATTCATTCAAATCATGGACAGCCAACTTACACAAAAGTTAAAAGAAAATTTCAGTTAGTACATTAAGCATATATACAAAATATTTCAACTTCCTTTAAACAAACTATGGCAATAATATAGATAGTGTTTTGACATTTGCAGAAGATAAACAACTTGAAAAAATGACTTACATAGAATATTTCTGAGTCTTTTATGCTTTAAATAGCGGTTGTAGATATATGTGCCAAGCATTAGACTGAACCACCCAATCACACGTGCAGTCCTTTGATAATAGAACATGACTGTTGAGATATTTGGAACTGCTGCATTTGAAATGAAAAACCATGCCATAGGTCTAGAGAGGGAAAAAAAGGAAGTTACCGATTAGGCTCTTCAGTGCAAGAGGCAAACATCAGAGAAAATGAATTTGCAGGGTTAATTACCGCAAAATTGCTGGCTGCTTAAAAACTGTGCATAAACTGAGGAAGGCTGATTTTAGAGATGAGCATAAATTAACTGATTTATTGTCCTTCTCATGAGCTTCAGATCGTTTAGACAATGATCTCCTTTTGCTCTTTTTACGGGCACCCTTTCGCCTCCTAGCGCCCTCATATTTAAAAGATCCAGCTGACCCTTGTCCAGCAAAAGCACTATCAATGTTCTGATCATCAGCATGATCATGTGTAGCATTATCTATCATGCTTTCAAATCCTTTGGGAGATTTCTTAACGAAAACACATGTAACTAGTTGGAACAGTGGAAGAGCAGAGAAAATTATATAAAAAGCATTTATTGGGAGATTGGACAACGCGTATCCTCCCAATAAGCTCCCAAATATCCCCCCTACAGCCCAATAATAACTGGAGACCACCAGCAAATTCTGGCCTGAAAAGAGAATATTTCAGGTTTTAAGGCATTGCATTGGAGTACTTGCTATAGAAGGTGAGACAAGATGCACCAAATTACTCACCCTGCTGATCGAACTGCCTCTGCAATCATTGCATCTATAACAACATCTGCCATGGCAGATCCCAGGTTCTGTACAATCAACATTAGCGTAAAAAGATTGCTTGAGCTCCTCAAATGTTCTGACAGCCCAATAATAAGCCATGGAAACAGAGAAAGACCACTAGAAATGATCAAATAGGGTACACGCTTCCTCTGCTTAATTGGAATACAGTCCGACACAATCCTGCAAGCACAATTGATATATGAGTCAGTAAATAAAACCAGGATTTTTTTTATTGAGCGCTCAGGAACATGTCCAGTAATGCATGTACCAAGCCATATATGCATGTTTTACAGCAGTTAGCAACAAGTTGTGAACCTTTATCCACAACAGGACTACTAACATACTGAACATAGCCAGATGGCAATGCTGCAAGATATTGGTAGAGATAGGTTGGATGAGAGATTATTTCGGAGAGAAAAGTTTGGTTGTTCCTTCCTGAAACATAGATACATGGCATCTCTATATAATGGGTGCTTAGATCGTCGACTTTTCCTAGCAAGATACAAACTCTGCATGGTTTGACTCCTTTAATCCTACACTTGCTAATACAATAGTTTTTCCTACAAGACTCTCCTTCCTCCCGTTTCCTTGGTGCTGCAAATCTTTGTCTGACACGTGACCATCTTCTGCTACAGGCCTACGATGCACCTATGTCCTTGGCCTCCTTGCCAGACATACTAATGCGTACAACAACACCACTACCAAAAAGCAGCAAAACTCTCTTTTTCTTTTTAGAAAAGGAGGATGACCCCCGACCTCTGCATCTGGGAGATGCATACGACCATTTTATTGATTATTCTCGAGGACCTTACAAAACAGTACAACAATATGCCTGAATCCGCCATCTTGGCAACATCTGCCGCTACTCCAATCCATATGATGAAGGGGTGCAAGCTGGGCCAAATACCCAGACCTCTCACCTAAGCCTAACATCTAAAGCCGGAGGCCCCGACCGAGCCACATGCGGGGTCCGGGGCACAAACCGGTCCGACGCACTCACATGTGTTGTCACCACCATCTTCCAGTGGTCCATCTTCATAGCAGAGTGAGGTGCCAACCTTGGCAGGTGCCTCCGCCATCGACGCCA
The DNA here is from genome assembly GCA_021605205.1 of Aegilops longissima. NCBI lineage: Eukaryota > Viridiplantae > Streptophyta > Magnoliopsida > Poales > Poaceae > Aegilops > Aegilops longissima. Next base: position 205,168,474 of record CM038678.1, on the reverse strand, counting down.
CCATGACGCCAAACGACGACCTCCACCTAGGCGAGTCCATCTCCAAGCAACGGACGCAGATCCATGCTAGGATAGGTCCGCACCACCGCCGTCACCCAACATCCGTCGCCCACCACCCAGCCCCAAGGTTCCCAAAGCAGCGTCTTCAACAAGGGAACGGCGCCGTGAGCGCCGCCCAACAAAGTTAGGGCTTTCGCCCAGGAGACCTAGGGGAAGGGGAAGTGAAGGGATCAGTCCATACCGACGCCTCCAAGTACGGGAACGACGCCCTCAGGCGTCGCCGTCGACGCGGCCGGCAATAGCCGACCAGGGATTTCGCCCGAACTAGATCCCCGCCACCAGCAGTGCCTCCTGTACAGAACCGGCGACCCAAGTAAGCGCGACCCGACGAGGATGGCCTGCACGCCGAACAGGGGAGGAGGGGAGGCGCCCGATCGCGCGCACCGGCCTTCGCAGAAACCGCCGCCAGCCGCCAACGACCACCGGATCCCGCCGCCCGCACGGCTGGAAAGTACTAGGGCAATCACAGATCATGGACACTAGCAAGAAAACCGGTTATGAGTTTGATATTACACGGGCCTATGTACTAGAACCGCTGAATGCCTTAATTTACATCAACAAAGGTATTGAACAACAGATATGGGAAATACTTTCTGTCATGTGTTCCCTTTTGCATTTCCATGTTACTGTCATGTGCCCATGTGTACAAATGAACTGTTCTTGTTAATCAATTTTCTGTTAAAGTAACTTGAATACAAGCTATGTTCAGATTGTTAGTGACAGGTTCTATTCATGGTAATCTGTAATTATCAGAAATTGAAAAAAATGTTTAGCTCTAGTGGAATAATTACGTATCTATCGCTCCTTAAAAGTCCAGTAATAAACTTGTGTTGTGGTGGACGCCAATATCAAACAATACCTAAGCTTATGCCTGAAAAAGGCATAATTCTGAAAACTGAGATGTAACACTCATGATATAGGCCAAGGACAAGAATGATTATTTTGCATCAACCAAGGTTAAATTGTTGGTAAGTTTCGCTTCATATAAAGCAATGAACAAAAGGTAACATTACCCATATATAGGTTTTATACTCCAAGGAAAAATGCAGCAGAGACCAAAAACTGTGATGTTGAGGGTGACAGTTTCATGATGTCCTTCATTTGATATGAGACAGCTGTCCAGACAAAAGATCTGAAACCCTAAAACATTGAAGAATACATATTAGAACGTTTAAAATGTTAACATGTTCTTATTTGTGAAGCATTCAAGAAAAACAAACAGATTTGAAGGAGGGCCTCTTTAGTTATGCTGAATTCAGAGATGGAATTTGCAGCCGAGACATATCAACAAAGCATGCAAGTTGAACAAGTGCTAAGGATATGAATGAACAACTTTGGCCCCCTACATGCTACCTTAAGGTATTTGACATGCCACCAATGCTCAGCATCCTGTGAAATTACCACATCAAGTTGTTTTAAGGCGTCACAATCCAAGGCAAGACTCGCCAACACATTGATAGTTTCACAGTTCCATGGGGCAGAGAATGATTTATCGATTCTAACCGAATTTCTTAAGCGCAATTGAGTCTCTCTATACAGACAGTGACTGATTTGGCAGCATATAAACGCTAGACGTCCATCTCAAGCTACTCTGGCAGCACGGGCTTCACATTTGCAACAAGATAAAATTAGCATGATGTCTACAAAAAGAATATTCAAATAGGGATCCAGGCATCCTTCATCATCTTGTTTGTTCTGGAAACATAAATTACAAAATGATCCTACGGACACGCATATGAGCGGCAGATCTATCTAAATCGACGGTGCGTGTGCGGAGAAATGGGTGCGATTACGAGGAGTGTCAAGGTGCCGGAGAGAGGAAGAGATCAGGAGAAGGGACATAACTAAAAAGAATTTCTATTGATAATAATACTCCCTCCGTAAAGAAATATAAGAGTGTTTAGATCACTATTTCAGTGACCTAAACACTCTTATATTTGTTTACAGAGGGAGTACTAATTCAGACACCAATTACATTTGATTCCAGAGACCAATTCACATCTAGACTGGCTAGAATCAGCCGAGCCACACTCTGATTCTGATGGCTAGCACGATTTACACTAACAGCTGAGCTACACTGATTCTGGTGCCCTGCCATGGGTCGTTCATTCAGTTGGTCCATACGAAGTAGGGGCACACGGGTCCCATGGCCGGTGTCCAGTTGCCACAGCCGAAGAAGCACTTCCCCTGCATCGGCCCTGGCATGGACACCACGCCTCCTCTGGTCGGTACCCTGCAGTAGCAGAAGCACGTCGCAGAGGTGCCACCGCAGGGGCTTATCATGTGTGGCTGCTGCTGCTGCTGCTGCTGCTGCTTCTGCTGGATCAGCGGCGTCGCCAGCGCCGATGAGCCACCGCAAGGGCTTGTAAGTAACTGCGGGGGCTGCTGCTTCTGCTGGATCAGTGGCGATGGCGCCAGCGAGCCGGTGATGGTCATCTTGACCCCACGCAGCATGAGCTCAACGAGCAGCCGCGCCGTGTTGCGCGCGTCGTCCAACCCGCAGTGCAGGCGGCCCTCCCAGTCCAGCCCCGCCGCCCGGACCGCCTCCTGAAGGGTGACCCGCCCTCCGCCGCCGAGCGCCGCCTGGAAGGGGACCCTCAGGTTGATCCAGCGATCGAAGTAGGAGGGCTTCTCGATCCCCTTGAAGCGGCACTCTGACTCGAGCATGGTGCGGCAATCCCAATCTCCCCACGTCACGACGGCCAAGCTCCCTGCCCCCGCCGTCGCCGCCTTCAGCCAATTGTCGTGCATCCAGAGCGCCTCGCCAAGATCCACGCCGCCGTCCACGTCCTCCTGCCGGATGCCGGTGAGCTCCTGCAAAACTCGGTCAGCACAGGGTGATGTTTTGGACGAACGTACCTGCGAAACGCGGACTCGATGCGGCCGGTGGCGCCGTCGACGAGCACGGCGGGGAACTCGATGATTTCCTGCGGGAAGATCCGCGCGTCTTTCACGCACGTCGCCTCGAAGTCGACCACCACGAAGAAGTCGAAATCTTGCACCTGCCCCTGCCCGCGCGCCGCCATGATCGCTGCCATGTTCGACGAGGTGCGCGAAAACTCCGAGAATCGAGATCGGGGAAACTAGGGATCGAAAACTAGGACGGGGAAGATCGGGGAAAGAGGGAATCGAGAACTAGGGCAGCGAAGGTCGGGGGAAGCTGGGATCGAAATCTGATTTGTTTTATCGTCACGCTAGGGGCAGGCACAATTTCTAATCCAATCCGATACTTTTCGGATTGGCGCTTTTTTTTTTGACGTGGTTGGCGCTATTTCTAATCTCATCGACAAATCAAAGGATGTGATTAGCGGGGAAAAAGACTAATGGCTGTGCTAGAAGACTGGTTTGACTTGTTTAGTTGGTTTTGTTGGAGTTTTTTTTATGTGTGTATATCTTACTACTTCTTCTCTAGAGTCTTAGAGCATCTTCAACTGATGATGTTAAACTTGATGATGTAAAAACGGTTATAGGCCAGAAGAGATAAGGTGTTTGGGCACCGTGGCTGCAGAAAAATATCAGGAGCTACTAGCCCTTAGGTGATATCGTGATACAGGCTCGTTGGATCTTAGATCTGACGATATTTGAGAAATTGTTGTACATGCGCGCAATTTTGAGACTCTCATATGCCTTTTTTGGCAAAACGTTCAAAACCTCCCGGAGTCATCACATCCGAGATCCAACGCCTCGGGAGACTGTATCACGGTATCACATAGAGTCGGTAGCACCTAATGTTTTTCCCGTGCCTGCATGTTGCTTTTTCATATGCCCAAAAGTTGGGTCCCAAAAATTTGAAAAGCAATTGAAACATGAAATCCAACGGTTGAGAGGGCGGAAGCTCCGAACAGGGCCAACGAATCTACGGTGCTCGGGTCGGTAGACTGGAGGATACCCGACTGCTAATAAACCTCCATGGCCGGCGATGGTATAGCACGACCATCTCGGGCGGGGATACTATCTGAATTGGCGGTAACGTTTCGAGCTTCCGCAACAGTTTTCTTGGCCGGCGAGTACGAGCGGTGGAGTGTCGGCGGGGCTGGGGGAGGTCGCCGAATTGGCGGCAATAGGTATGTTTCACCGTCGCGGTTGGGTTCCCGACAGAGCAACGCTGGAAGGCGTCTAGCGATATTTACGTTTGACTGTTATAACATGACCCTGATTAGCCTGGCTGGAGCCAGCGGGAAACATTTGGTCTGAGCTGTCACTTGGTCAATTTGGGCCAAGCATTAAAGATCCAACGATCCACGTGTAATTTTTCTATTTTTTAAATAACCATGTATATTTGATTAAACAAATACTTTCTCCGTCCCATAATATAAGAGTGTTTTGACACTTATGGGATGGGGAGTAGATCACATGTGGTCATTACAAGAGACACACATAAATGTCTTGCAATATTGCATCAAAGACTCTGCAATAAGCAAAATAAAAATTTCACTATGACAGAATCTTGTGCCACGCCGAAACGTCACCCACCATCGTCCTCCTCCTCCATCGAGGCAGCACTAAAGAAAGAAGGAAACGATCGTCATACCTAGATATAGAGGAGCACCTTCACATACAATGATGCTTTTCGAGCCGATGAACCAGACCGCCGCAACCGACGAGACTGAGGCTTTGTGGCACGTTCGTGTCTGCTAGATCCCAGAGTCGGCAATTTTATCCGATGCGATCGAAGAAGAGGAACACCACTGCATACCGCTATCCACGCACCCCATTGTAAGACACAAAACACAACTAAGACAGTCGACACCAAGGCCACCTAGGAAAGTGCCGTGTGCCGACCATCAAACACAAATTTCACCGGATTTGAAGACCGGCAAGAAGACCGAGCCACCTGCTCCTCATTGCCACCACAATTTCTAATCCAATCCGATACTTATCGGAACAACAGTTGGCGCTCTCTTTTTTTTACGTAGTTGGCGCTATTTTTTAATCTAATCAACAAACCAAAGGTTGTGATTTCTCTAAAAAAAACCAAAGGTTGTGATTAGCGGGGAATAAAAACAATGGTTGTGCATCTTCACATGTTCATGTGTTAGTTGGTTTTGTTGGAGCTTTTTTATTATTATCTCGCTACTTCTACTTTAGAGTCTTAGAGCATCTATAGCTGGGCATCCCAAACCTGCCTCAAACCCTGGGCGGTCAGCCCGCCACTGAACGGTAAAACAAAAATGACTCATCCGGGCTCTTCAAACCGCCCTCAAACGCACGGACTGTCCGGCGCCCATTAATCCACCGGCAAGTTGCCGGCGGAGCCCGATGAGGACAGCGGCTCCTCGCTTGGGTCTATCGCCGGTCGCTGACGACGGCGGGGACGGACGCTTGGCGGCTCCGCTGGATGAACGCCAAGGCATGGCAGCTTGCCATTGAGCAGTCCGAGTGCGAGGGGGCAGAGGCAGCGGCAGGAGGACACGACCGCCCAATGGCTCAAAGTGCTCATCATCCTCTCCGACTCCTCCGAGACGACGACGGCGGCGACCATGGTGTTGGGGAACGTAGCATGCAATTTCAAAAAAATTCCTACAATCACGCAAGATTTATCTAGGAGATGCATAGCAACGAGAGGGGGAGAGTGTGTCCACGTACCCTCGTAGACCGAAAGCGGATGCGTTGGGTTAATGCAGTTGATGTAGTCGAATGTCTTCACGATCCAACCGATCTAATACCAAACATACGGCACCTCGAATTCAGCACACGTTCAGCTCGATGGCGTCCCTCGAACTCTTGATCCAGAGAGGATCGAGGGAGTTCCGTCGACCTGACGGCGTGGCAGGACGGTGACGGTGATGTGATCCGCGAGGGCTTCGCCTAAGCACTACTGACGCTATGACCGGAGGAGTAAACTGTGAAGGGGCACCGCTACGACTAAGAGAATAATTGATGTGCTATGGGGTGCCCTCCTGCCCCGTATATATAAGGAGGGAAGAGGAGGCGGCCACCAAGGGGGCGCGCCATGGGGGGAGTCCTACTAGGACTCCACTCCTAGTAGGATTCGCCCTCCCCCCCTTTTCCTTTCTCATCAGAGGGGAAAAGGAAGGAGAGGAGAGGAGAGGGAAGGGGGCCGCCTCCCTAGTCCAATACGGACTCCCATGGGGGGGGGGGGCGTGCGGCCACCCCTTGCGGGCTCCCCTCTCTCTCCACTAAGGTGAAGGAAATATTCCCTAGAGGCAATAATAAAGTTGTTATTTATATTTCCTTATATCATGATAAATGTTTATTATTCATGCTAGAATTGTATTAACCAGAAACTTAGTACATGTGTGAATACATAGACAAACAGAGTGTCACTAGTATGCCTCTACTTGACTAGCTCGTTGAATCAAAGATGGTTAAGTTTCCTAGCCATAGACATGAGTTGTCATTTGATTAACGGGATCACATCATTAGAGTATGATGTGATTGACTTGACCCATTCCGTTAGCTTAGCACTTGATCGTTTAGTATATTGTTATTGCTTTCTTCATGACTTATACATGTTCCTATGACTATGAGATTATGCAACTCCCGAATACCGGAGGAACACTTTGTGTGCTACCAAGCGTCTGGCGAATGGCGGGAGATTATAAAGGTGCTCTACAGGTGTCTCCGATGATACTTGTTGAGTTGGCATAGATCAAGATTAGGATTTGTCACTCCGATTGTCGGAGAGGTATCTCTGGGCCCTCTCGGTAATGCACATGACTATAAGCCTTGCAAGCAATGTAACTAATGGGTTAGTTGCGGGATGATGCATTACGGAACGAGTAAAGAGACTTTCTGGTAACGAGATTGAACTAGGTGTTGAGAAACCGACGATCGAATCTCGGGCAAGTAACATACCGATGACAAAGGGAACAACGTATGTTGTTTGCGGTTTGACCGATAAAGATCTTCGTAGAATATGTAGGAACCAATATGAGCATCCAGGTTCCGCTATTGGTTATTGACTGGAGATGAGTCTCGGTCATGTCTACACAGTTCTCGAACCCGTAGGGTCCGCACGCTTAACGTTTGGTGACGACCGGTATTATGAGTTTATGTGATTTGATGTACCGAAGGTTGTTCGGAGTCCCGGATGAGATCACGAACATGACGAGGAGTCTCGAAATGCTTGAGACATAAAGATCGATATATTGGAAGGCTATATTCGAACATCGAAAAGGTTCCGAGTGGTTCGGGCATTTTTCCGGAGTACCGGGAGGTTACCGGAACCCCCCGGGAGAAGTTATGGGCCTTATGGGCCATAAGAAGAAGCACACCAGCCCACAAGGGGCTGGTGCGCCCCCCTTGGCAGGAGGCCGAATTGGAATAGGTTTGGGGGGCGGCGGCCCCCCCTTTCCTTCTCTCCTACTCCTCCTTCCTTCCTCTCCTACTCCAACTAGGGAAGGGGAATCCTACTCGGTGGGAGTAGGACTCCCCTAGGGCACGCCATAGAGAGGTCGGCCTCCCTCCTCCACTCCTTTATATACGGGGGAGGGAGGCACCCCATAGACACACAAGTTGATCATTGATCTTTTAGCCGTGTGCGATGCCCCCTCCACCATAATCCACCTCGGTCATATTGTAGCGGTGCTTAGGCGAAGCCCTGCGTCGGTAGCATCATCATCACTGTCATCACGCTTTCGTGCTGACGGAACTCTCCCTCGAAGCTCTGCTGGATTGTGAGTTCGTGGGACGTCACCGAGCTGAACGTGTGCTGAACTCGGAGGTGTCGTGCGTTCGGTACTTGGATCGGTCGGATCCTGAAGACGTACAACTACATCAACCGCGTTGTCATAACGATTCCGCTTACAGTCTACGAGGGTACGTGGACAACACTCTCCCCTCTCGTTGCTTTGCATCACCATGATCTTGTGTGTGTGTAGGGAAATTTTTGAAATTACTACGTTCCCCAACAGTGGCATCCAAGCCAGGTTTATGCATAGATGTTATATGCACGAGTAGAACACAAGTGAGTTGTGGGTGATACTAGTCATACTGCTTACCATCATGTCATACTTTGATTCGGCGGTATTGTTGGATGAAGCGGCTCGGACCGACATTACACGTGCGCTTACGCGAGACTGGTTCTACCAGCGTGCCGCACCACGAGTGGCTGGCGGGTGTCGGTTTCTCCAACTTTAGTTGAATCAAGTGTGAATTCGCCCGATCCTTGTTGAAGGTTAAAACAGCAGATACTTGACGAAATATCGTTGTAGTTTTGATGCGTAGGTAAGAACGGTTCTTGCTCAGCCCGTAGCAGCCACGTAAAACTTGCAAAAACAAAGTAGAGGACGCCTAACTTGTTTTTGTAGGGCATGTTGTGATGTGATATTGTCAAGACATGATGCTACATTTTATTGTATGAGATGATCATGTTTTGTAGCAGAGTAATCGGCAACTGGCTGGAGCCATATGGTTGTCGCTTTATTGTATGAAATGCAATCGCCATGTAATTGCTTTACTTTATCACTAAGCGGTAGCGATAGTCGTAGAAGCAATAGTTGGCGAGACGACAACGATGCTACGATGGAGATCAAGGTGTCGCGCCGGTGACGATGGTGATAATGACGGTTCTTTGGAGATGGAGATCAAAGGCACAAGATGATGATGGTCATATCATATCACTTATATTGATTGCATGTGATGTTTATCCTTTATGCATCTTATTTTGTTTAGTTCGACGGTAGCATTATAAGATGATATCTCACTAAATTTCAAGGTACAAGTGTTCTCCCTGAGTATGCACCGTTGCGATAGTTCTTCGTGCTGAGACACCACGTGATGATAGGGTGTGATAAGCTCTACGTTCACATACAACGGGTGCAAGCCAGTTTTGCACACGCAGAATACTCGGGTTAAACTTGACGAGCCTAGCATATGCAGATATGGCCTCGGAACACTCGAGACCGAAAGGTCGAGCGTGAATCATATAGAAGATATGATCAACATAGTGACGTTCACCATTGAAAACTACTCCATCTCACGTGATGATCGGACATGGTTTAGTTGATATGGATCACGTGATCACTTAGATGATTAGAGGGATGTCTATCTAAGTGGGAGTTCTTAAGTAATATGATTAATTGAACTTTAATTTATCATGAACTTAGTCTGGTAGTATTAGCATATCTATGTTGTAGATCAATAGCTCACGTTTAGCTCCCTGTTTTATTTTGATATGTTCCTAGAAAACTAAGTTGAAAGATGTTAGTAGCAATGATGCTGATTGGATCCGTGATCTGAGGACTATCCTCATTGCCGCACAGAAGAATTATGTCCTTGATACACCGCTAGGTGACAGACCGATTGCAGGAGAAAAAGCAGACGTTATGAACGTTTGGCAAGCTCGATATGATGACTACTTGATAGTTGAGTGCACCATTCTTTACGGCTTAGAATTGGGGCTTCAAAGACGATTTTGAAACGTCACGGAGCATATGAGATGTTCCAAGAGTTGAAATTAGTATTTCATACGCATGCCCATGTTGAAAGGTATGAGACCTTTGACAAGTACTTTGCCTACAAGATGGAGGAGAATAGCTTGATACGTCCATTTTACATCATGCTTTTATATCAAAATTTATTGCATTATGGGCTGTTATTACACATTATGTCACAATACTTATGCCTATTCTCTCTTATTTTACAAGGTTTACATAAGGAGGAGAATGCGGCATTTGGAATTCGGGGTGAAAAAGGGCAAATATTAGAGACCTATTCGCACAACTCAAAAGTCTTGAAACTGCACGGAAGTTATTTTTGGAAATAATAAAAATATCTTGGCGGAAGAAATACGAGAGGGGCCCACACCTTGGCCACGAGGGTGGGCGCGCCCTACCCCCAGGCGCGCCCCTACCTCATGGCCCTGTTGGCCCTCCGTGCCCATCTTCTGCTATATGAAGTCTTTCGTCCAGAAGAAAATCATAAGCAAGTTTGGGGCGAGACTCACCGCCACAGGCGGAACCTTGGCAGAACCAATCTAGGGCTCCGTGAGCTGTTCTGCTGGGAAACTTCCCTCAGGGAGGAAATCACCGCCATCGTCATCACCAGCGCTCCTCTCATCGGGAGGGGCCAATATCCATCAACATCTTCACGGCACCATCTCCTCTCAAACCCTAGTTCATCTCTTGTATCAATTCTTGTCTCTAAGTGCAGGATTGGTACACTGAGGTTGCTAGTAGTGTTGATTACCCCTATAGTTCGTAGGTTCGTCATGGTCTAGTAGCAAGACTTCCAGAACAGGATTACCGTACCACTCTGGTGCGGACCGTACTCTGGTTGACCTACGAGGTTCGGTAGTAACTTGATCTGAAGTTTCATGATCATCATCATTAACTGATTTCTGTGATGAACCATTTTCCAATTGGAGAGAAGGTACAACTACCTCATCAGGTTCTACTTTCCTCCCAATCACTTCTTTCAAGAGAAACTCCTTCTCTAGAAAGGATCCATTCTTAGCAACAAATGTTTGCCTTCGGATCTGTGATAGAAGGTGTACCCAACAGTTTCTTTTGGGTATCCAATGAAGACGCACTTCTCCGATTTGGGTTCGAGCTTATCAGGTTGAAGCTTTTTCACATAAGCACTGCAGCCCCAAACTTTAAGAAACGACAGCTTAGGTTTCCTGCCAAACCACAGTTCATAAGGTGCCATCTCAACGGATTTAGATGGTGCCCTATTTAACGTGAATGCAGCCATCTCTAAAGCATAACCCCAAAACGATAGTGGTAAATCGGTAAGAGACATCATAGATCGCACCATATCTAATAAAAATGCAGATTCTGACGTTCGGACACACCATTATCTGTGGTGTTCGGTGGCGTGAGTTGCGAAACTATTCCACACTGTTTCAAATGAAGACCAAACTCGCAACTCAAATATTCGCCTCCGTGATCAGATCATAGAAACTTTATTTTCTTGTTACGATGATTTTCCACTTCACTATGAAATTCTTTGAACTTTTCAAATGTCTCAGAGTTATGTTTCATTAAGTAGATATACCCATATCTGCTCAAATCATCTGTGAAGGTTGGAAAATAACGATACCTGCCGCGAGCCTCAACACTCATCGGACCGCATACATCAGTATGTATTATTTCCAATAAGTCAGTGGCTCGCTCCATTGTTCCGTAGAACGGAGTCTTAGTCATCTTGCCCATGAGGGATGATTAGCAAGCATCAAGTGATTTCAAAAGCCCATCAGCATGGAGTTCCTTCATGCGCTTTACACCAATATGACCTAAACGGCAGTGCCACAAATAAGTTGCACTATCATTATTAACCTTGCATCTTTTGGCTTTAATATTATGAATATGTGTATCACTACGATCAAGATTCAACAAAAATAGACCACTCATCAAGGGTGCATGACCATAAAAGATATTACTCATATAAATAGAACAACCATTATTCTCTGATTTAAATGAATAACCATCTCGCATCAAACAAGATCCAGATATAATGTTCATGCTCAACGCTGGCACCAAATAACAATTATTCAGGTCTAAAACTAATCCCGAAGGTACATGTAAAGGTAGCGTGCCGATAGCGATCACATCGACCTTGGAACCATTTTCGACGCGCATCATCACCTCGTCCTTAGCCAATCTTCGTTTAATCCGTAACCCCTGTTTTGAGTTGCAAATATGAGCAACAGAACCAGTATCAAATACCCATGCGCTACTATGAGCATTAGTAAGGTACACATCAATAACATGTATATCAAATATACCTTTCACTTTGCCATCCTTCTTATCCGCCAAATGCTTGGGGCAGTTCCGCTTCCAGTGACGAGTCCCTTTGCAGTAGAAGTACTCAGTTTCAGGCTTAGGTCCAGACTTGGGCTTCTTCCCGGGAGTAGCAACTTGCTTGCTATTCTTCTTGAAGTTCCCCTTCTTCCCTTTGCCCTTTTTATTGAAACTAGTAGTCTTGTTAACCATCAACACTTGCCTTCTTGATTTCTACCTCTGCAGCCTTTAGCATTGCGAAGAGCTTGGGAATAGTCTTTTCCATCCCTTGCATGTTATAGTTCATCATGAAGCCTTTATAGCTTGGTGGCAGTGATTGAAGAACTCTGTCAATGACACTAGCATCAGGAAGGTTAACTCCCAATTGAGTCAAGTGGTTATGGTACCCGGACATTCTGAGTATGTGTTCACTAACATAACTATTCTCCTCCATCTTGCAGCTATAGAACTTGTTGGAGACTTCATATCTCTCAACTCGGGCATTTGCTTGAAATATTAACTTCAACTCTTGGAACATCTCATATGCTCCATGAGGTTCAAAACGTCTTTGAAGTCCTGATTCTAAGCCGTAAAGCATGACACACTAAACTATCAAGTAGTCATCAGATCGAGCTTGCCAGACGTTCATAACATCAACATCTGCCTCCTGCAGCAGGCCTTGCACCTACCGGTGCTTCAAGGACATAATTCTTCTGTGCAGCAATGAGGATAATCCTCAAGTTCCGGACCCGGTCCGTGTAGTTGTTGAAGGAAATATGCCCTAGAGGCAATAATAAAGTTATTACTTTATTTCTTTATATCATGATGTCGCGACCGGTTTTCCGAGTATTGATTTCCAGAAATGGCCGTTGTGCTCACCAGCCCCGGGATTACTGTTAGCTGATGAGGCACCAACTTGATACAGAAATTCCAAGCAAAATACAAATATGTAGTACAAGACCATTCCGGCCTGTGAGTACAACAAAGGGTTTCTAGTGGTTGATGGCGGAAGCGGTTTGGGGATCATCAGAGTCTATGGGACTCCATTTCCCGCAGGAACAGCTGACCAGGTTAACTCCTATCTTCGCGAGGCTGCTATCACCGTTGCTTAGTTTCCGGGGCTATCATCGCAACGCTCCTCTCCAAGCAAGAAATCTGGCCAAGACAATAGCCAGGGACAAGCCAGTGAGTACTTTGAATGTACTCGCAAACATTATGAATACTGGGATAATACATAAATGATAAACATGCACTGAAATATTCTATGATCACATCGTCAGTCATAAATAAAAATCTTTTATGCAAGCAGGTTATTTATATGCAACATGAATATGCAATAATGGAGTGGAACTAAAATGCCACAGTCGGGCGTCTGTGCGACACCACATAAAGGGCTTATAAAGTAAATAGATAACAAGCAATGCCACAGTCGGGCGTCTCAGCGACACCACATAAAGGGCTTATAAAGTAAATAGATAACAAGCAATGCCACAGTCGGGCGTCTCAGCGACACCACATAAAGGGCTTATAAGGTAAATAAATAACAAGCAATGCCACAGTCGGGCGTCTCAGCGACACCACATAAAGGGCTTATAAGGTAAATAGATAATAAGCAATGCCACAGTCGGGCGTCTCAGCGACACCACATAAAAGGGCTTATAAGGTAAATAATCGAAAGGAATATCCAGGAGGTAGAACCTTCCCAGGGATACTCAATAATTCAAATAATATAATGGGTTAGTCCATAATAAAAATAAACATGTTTATCACAAGTCATCAGTCATGATCCACGTTCTGGTTTAGTAGTTTCTCCTCCGAAGACCGACACTAAGACCGACACTTGACCCATCCCAGACTGTAGTCCTTAACCATGGACACGACTATTGAATAGATTTAATCTCTGCGGAGGTGTACTCTTTACCCACGAGTAGCAGTTCCTTTAGTCCATCGGGACTAATTCCGTCTCTGATCTTTTAGTTGAAAACACACGACTTGCACACACGACTTAACTTACCCGTGTGGAATCACCCATGACACTGTCAAGCAAAACTCTAAGTGGGAGGCTACAACCTCGCGTAGCATGGGATCAAATTTATATCGCGCTCTAGCGGTGGCCTCCCTCTCGGTCTCAACAGGAACACCCATGCCCCGGACCGGTGGCACGCCTACCGGCTCCAACCGGTATCTTCCACCATGGCCTCTCTGTACGGTGCGTGCTTGAAAGGGGTTGACGACTTACTGAACCGTACCCTACTTGCTGTAGGGGCAAGTGGTAGTACGAAACAAGTATGGGGGTTACTGGAACAAGACTCGATCTACGGTGGACTCAGGAGGTTTATAAATTCCCTGCATGATATATATATAACAAATATATTTCAACCAACAAAGTCACCACTCACTATACCTTACTATGCCATACCGGACATAACCGTCCCGACGGGGACCGGCGACAAGCTCACGCCTACCCAAGGCAGAGGCTTTCCGGGATTCCTTTCCGGCATGCATGCAAGGCACATGAGGATGATTACCATCACAAGTATGCTCATTTCCAACAGCAATGCAATCACTAAAATGCATTCATGCAAATGATCGCGTCACCACATAAAATGACGTGTTCTCCGAAGTAAGGTGGTGTTATAACCGTGTCAACTAACACACCAAAAATATTATGATAGGGTTCAGGATGCTTGCCTTCAAGTTGTGGAGGGGTGAGGTGCACTCCAAAACTTTTGAAAGTTATAATCTCCTCTCCAAATTCGTATTTTCAAAAATATTCAAACAACACATACTTTAAAAACAGCACAAAAAAGTTGTCTCAAATTTTTTCAATTAAATCTTAAAATAAACTAGACTACATTTGAGAGAGGTAGGAAAAAGAATCAACTCATTTGGAGTTATATTTTAAAAGTTATGGTCGGTCAAAGTTTTAGTCAAACTCATTATTTAAATTAAAACAGAAAAAAAGCGGTTGAATATCGTACGTCGAAGGCGTATTTCGACTTTATGCTTCCACTTATCCGGTGTGGACTGGCGAGTCAGCGGCAGTGGGTCAGGTGGCCCACTAGTCGGGTTTGACTAGTCCACCTTCCTCCTCTTCCTCTTGCGAGAGGCGGAACTCGGCGCCTTCGCCCGGCGAATGGCGGCACCGTTAAAGCAGAGGTCACCCACGGGCTCGAGGGGCGAGGCGGTCACTCCGGTGGTCGCTTTGGTCTCTAGGGTGGGCCGGAGCTGCAGTGGCCGAGCTCCGCATGAGACAGTGGTGTCGGGCGAGTGGGTTTCGCCCATGGCGAGTCTGATCGAAATTGAGTAGGGGATGGACTCACGAGAGGAGAGAAGCTCTTGGTGAAGAGAGGAGAGGGGAGGCCTGGTGGCGCCGGAATGGCGGAGACGATGGCGGCGGTTGCGGTTGCGGAGATGGAGAAGAAGACCTCCACAGGTCGGTTGGCTGCCACAGAAACTAGGGGTGATTTGAGGCTGCACAGGGAGCAGGGCGTTCTCGGGGCCTCTTAAATAGGCGAGCAATGGCGGTTCGGCGGCGGCCGTGGATAAGAATGCGGTGACCGCCATTCTGTAGTTGAGCCGGCGTGGCGGCGACGGCGCTAGGGGACACGTTTGTGGATGAGCTCGCCTTTGCTCGGGGCAGGTGGCGGCGGGAGAGGCTCGGCGGCGCCGACTGAGCGAGGGCTGTCGGGCGGCCGTGGCGGCTAGCTCTGGCTTGCGAGAGGCGTGGCGAGGGTTGCTTGGCGTGTTACGGTGAGAGGTAGAGTGTTTGGCGTGGCTCTGCGGTGAGGGCAAAACCGAGCGCTGACAGCGGCGGCTCGAGGCGGCACGCGTGCAAAAGCAGCGTGCTGCTGCTTTCGCGCCCAAAGCTTCGCCGCAGGCGTGCTCGACAAAATGCCAGGGCATGCTAGAGGTATCAGGTGAGGTTGGGGTTTAACATACCTAGGTTAAAGTCATCTAGAGGCTTAGTGGACAGGTTAGTTTTCCCAGAGGTGCAAGATCACAGTGCAATGACAAAAGTCATGTCAAAGCTGTTCAAGCACTCAAGGTGTTTGACAAAATGCCACAGGCACCTAGGCATTTCTTGGAGTGGCCAATTCTTCCAGATTGGGGTCTCTATAGATGAATAAGAGGGTGGTGAGGTTAGTTTGTGAAAAGCACAAACTTGTTAGTGCAAGTTTTGCAGAACTTCAATTCTGGACAGGAGGTAAATGGCATTATTTCATGAACCAAAAATGATCCAATGGGTGCATGCTCCTGGACTTAGGTGTTTAGCAGGGAGGACTACAAGTAGGAAAAAGAATCATGGATAAAGGAGCAACTTAAAATGTGGTTGCTGTACAAATCCTCAAGTTGGACCAGAATGGAAAAGAGGTTGATTCACTCAATTTTTCCAAAGCACATTACTAGGTTTTTGCATGAAGTTGAATAAAATACTCCTATTGACAACTCATACTTTTGGTGGAAGTTTAAAAGAAATATTTAAATGGGTTGTAGTGCAAAATTGCCCACTGGACCAGATTTGAAAATTTGGGGTAGAGCTCAAAATATTTCATGAATAAAGGATATTTTTGCATAAAAGTGATTTAAAAGCATCACATGACATCTCCAAATTTTGGTGGGATTTTTGAATGAATTTATAAAAGGGTTGCAGTGCAAATGGGACCCTAAACTTATGAAAAACCAAATTAGAGAAATAAAGCTCGGGGAAAAATAATTATATAAATAATCCTCTTGATAAAAGAATTGTTTTATTTGAGAGGGTAAGAGAGTCCAATAAAAATGGAAGTTTTTCACTTGAGGTAAAAACTCCATAAAAATAAAGGAAGAATGATTACGAAATCAAAAGAAAATCCAGAAAACAAAAGTTTAAGTTCTTGGCAAAATTTTAATTAATAAAACAAGGTTAAAATTTTTGGGGTGTCACACATGACAAATGTTTATTATTCATGCTATAATTTTATTAACCAAAAACTTGGTACATGTGTGAATACATAGACAAGCAGTGTCCCTAGTATGCCTCTACTTGACTAGCTTGTTTATCAAAGATGGTTATGTTTCCTAGCCATAGACATGTGTTGTCATTTGATGAGCAGGATCACATCATTAGAGAATGATGTGATGGACAAGACCCATCTGTTAGCTTAGCACTATGATCGTTTAGTTTATTGCTATTGCTTTCTTCATGACTTATACATGTTCCTCGACTATGAGATTATGCAACTCCGAATACGGAGGAACACTTAGTGTGCTATCAAATGTCATAGCGTGGCTGGGTGATTATAAAGATGCTCCAGGTGTCTCCGATGGTGTTTGTTGAGTTGGCATAGATCGAGATTAGGATTTTTCACTCCGATTGTCTGAGAGGTATCTCTAGGCCCTCTCGGTAATGCACATCACAATAAGCCTTGCAAGCAATGTGACTAATGAGTTAGTTGCGGGATGATGCATTATGGAACGAGTAAAGAAACTTTCCGGTAACGAGATTGCATTAGGTATGGTGATACCGACGATAGAATCTCGGGCAAGTAACATACCGATGACAAAGGGAACAACGTATGTTGTTATGCGGTTTGACCGATAAAGATCTTCGTAGAATATGTAGGAGCCAATATGAGCATCCAGGTTCCGCTATTGGTTATTGACCGGAGATGTGTCTCGGTCATGTCTACATAGTTCTCGAACCCGTAGGGTCCATACGCTTAACGTTCGATGGCGATTTGTATTATGAGTTATGTGATTTGATGACGAAGTTTGTTGAAGTCCGGATGAGATCACGGACATGACGAAGTCTCAAAATGGTCGAGGCGTAAAGATCGATATATTGTAAGGCTATATTCGGACATCGGAAAGGTTACGAGTGGTTCGTGTATTTTTGAATCTGGGAGAGTTACGAGAATTCGCCGGGGGAAGTATTGGGCCTTCATGGGCCTTAGTGAAAAGGAGAGAAGGGTCACAAGGGGAGCCCCCCCCCCCGGCTGGTCCGAATTGGACTAGGGAGGGGGCGGCGCCCCCCTCTTCCCTTCTCCCTCTCCTACTCCTTCCCTCTCTCCCCTCTTGGAAAAGGAAGGGGACTCCAACTAGGATTGGGAATCCTAGTTGGACTCCCCCTATAGGCGCGCCCCTCCTAGGCCGGCCTCCTCTTCCTCCCTCCTTTATATATGTGGCCAGGGGGCACCCCATAGACACACAAGTTGATCTTTAGCCGTGTGCGGTGCCCCCCTCCACAGTTACACAACTCGGTCATATCGTTGTAGTGCTTAGGCGAAGCCCTGCGCCGGTAACTTCATCATCACCGTCGCCACGCCGTCGTGCTGACGGAACTCTCCCTCGGCCTCAACTGGATCAAGAGTTCGAGGGACGTCACCGAGCTGAACGTGTGCTAATCGCGGAGGTGCCGTACGTTCGGTACTTGGATCGGTTGGATCGCGAAGACGTTCAACTACATTAACCGCGTTACTAAACGCTTCCGCTTTCGGTCTACTAGGGTACGTGGACACACTCTCCCGCTCGTTGCTATGCATCTCCTAGATAGATCTTGCATGATCATAGGTAATTTTTTTGAAATAGAACGTTCCCCAACAGTGGCATCCGAGCCAGGTCTATGTGTAGATGTTATATGCATGAGTAGAACACAAAGAGTTGTGGGCGATAATAGTCATACTGCTTACCAGCATGTCATACTTTGATTCGAATGTATTGTTGGATGAAGCGGCCTAGACATTACATGACCGCGTTCATGAGACTGGTTCTACCGCCGTGCTTCGCACAAGGTGGCTAGTGGGTGTCTGTTTCTCCAACTTTAGTTGAATCGAGTGTGACTACACCCGGTCCTTGTTGAAGGTTAAAACAGCACACTTGACAAAAAATCGTTGTGGTTTTGATGCGTAGGTAAGAACGGTTCTTGCTAAGCCCGTAGCAGCCACGTAAAACTTGCAACAACAAAGTAGAGGACGTCTAACTTGTTTTTGCAGGGCTTGTTGTGATGTGATATGGTCAAGACGTGATGAGATATAAATTGTTATATGAGATGATCATGTTTTGTAAAGTTATCGGCAACTGGTAGGAGCCTTATGGTTGTCTCTTTATTGCATAAGATGCAAGCGCCATGTAATTGTTTTACTTTATCGCTATACGATAGCAATAGTTGCAAAAGGCAATAGCTGGCGAGACGACCATGTGACGACATGTTGATAGAGATCAAGATGATGGAGATCATGGTGTCATGCCGGTGATGATGGAGATCATGACGGTACTTTGGAGATGGAGATCAAAGATACAAGATGATGATGGCCATATCATGTCACATATTTTGATTGCATGTGATGTTTATCCTTTATGCATCTTATTTTGCTTAGTACGTCGGTAGCATTATAAGATGACCCCTCACTAAATTTCAAGGTATAAGTGTTCTCCACAGTATGCACCGTTCAGACAGTTCTTCATCTTTGAGACACCACATGATGATCGGGTGTGATAATCTCTACGTTCACATACAACGGGTGCAAGCCAGTTTTGCACATGCGGGATACTCGGGTTAAACTTGGCGAGCCTAGCATATGCAGATATGGCCTCGGAACCTTTGAGACCGAAAGGTCGGCGTGAATCATATAGTAGATATGATCAACATAGAGATGTTCACCATTAAAACTACTCCATCTCACGTGATGATCGAACATGGTTTAGTTGATATGGATCATGTGATCATTTAGATGACTAGAGGGATGCCTATCTAAGTGGGAGTTCTTAAGTAATATGATTAATTGAACTTTAATTTATCATGAACATAGTCCTGATAGTATTTGCATATCTATGTTATAGATCAGTAGCTCGCGTATAGCTTCCCCGTTTTATTTATGATATGTTCCTAGAAAAAAATAATTTGAAAGATGTTAGTAGCAATGATTCGGACTAGCTCCGTGATCTGAGGATTATCCTCATCGCTGCACAGAAGAATTATGTCCTTGATGCACCGCTAGGTGACGAACCTACTGCAGGAGCGATGCAGACATTATAAACGTTTGACAAAGCTCGGTATGATGACTACTTGATAGTTTACTGCACCATGCTTTACGGCTTAGAACCGGAACTTCAAAAACATTTTGAACGCCATGGAGCATATGAGATGTTCCAAGAGCTGAGATTGGTATCTCCGACTCTTGCCCGAGTTGAGAGGTATGAGACCTCTAACAAGTACTTTGCCTACAAGATGGAGGAGAATAGCTCAAACCAGTGAGCATGTGCTCAGAATGTCTGAGTACTACAATCGCTTGAATCAAGTGGGAGTTAATCTTCCAGATAAGATAGTAATTGACAAAGTTCTCTAGTCACTGTCACCAAGTTACTGGAACTTCGAGATGAACTATACTATGCAAGGGATGACAAAAATGATTTTCGAGCTCTTCGTGATGCTGAAGTCACCAAAGGTAGATATCAAGAAAAGCATCAAGTATTGATGGTTGACAAGACCACTAGTTTCAAGTAAAGGGCATGGGAAAGAAAGGAACTTCAAGAAGAATGGCAAGCAAGTTGCCACTCCCATGAAGAAGCCCAAAGCTAGACCCAAGCCTGAAATTGAGTGCTTCTACTACAAAGGAAATGGTCACTGGAAGTGGAACTGCCCTAGATACTTGGCAGATAAGAAGGATGGCAAAGTGAACAAAGGTATATTTGATATACATGTTATTGATGTGTACTTTACTAGTGTTTATAGAGAACCCTCGGTATTTGATACTGGTTCAGTTGCTAAGAGTAGTAACTCGAAACGGGAGTTGCAAAATAAACAAAGACTAGTTAAGGGCGAGGTGATGATGTGAGTTGGAAGTGATTCCAAGGTTGATAAGATTACCATCGCACACTCCCTTTACCTTCGGGATTAATGTTGAACCTAAAATAAATGTTATTTGGTGTTTGCGTTGAGCATGAGTATGATTGGATCATGTTTATTGCAATACTGTTATTCATTTAAGTCAAAGAATAATTGTTGTTCTATTTACATGAATAAAACCTTCTATGGGCATACACTCAATATAAATGGTTTATTGAATCTCGATCATAGTGATACACATATTCATAATATTGAAGCCAAAAGATGCAAAGTAATAATGATAGTGCAACTTATATGTGGCACTGCCGTTTAGGTCATATTGGTGTAAAGCGCATGAAGAAACTCCATGCTGATGGACTTTTGGAATCACTTGATGCTTGCAAACCATGCCTCATGGGCAAGATGACTAAAACTCCGTTCTCCGGAACAATGGAGTGAGCAACTGACTTATTGGAAATAATACATAATGATGTATGCGGTCCGATGAGTGTTGAGGCTCGCGGCGGGTATCGTTATTTTCTGACCTTCCCACATGATTTGAGCAGATATGGGTATATCTACTTGATGAAACACAAGTCTGAAACATTTGAAAAGTTCAAAGAATTTTAGAGTGAAGTAGAGAATCATCGTAACAAGAAAATAAAGTTTCTACGATCTGATCGCAGAGGCGAATATTTGGGTTATGAGTTTGGCATTCAATTAAAACAATGTGGAATAGTTTCACAAACTCATGCCACCTGGAACACCAGAGCATAATGGTGTGACCGAACGTCGTAACCGTATTTTATTAGATATGGTGCGATCGATGATGTCTCTTACTGATTTACCGCTATCGTTTTGGGGTTATACATTAGAGACAACTGCATTCACGTTAAATAGGGTACCATCTAAATATGTTGAGGCGACACCATATGAACTGTGGTTTGGCAAGAAACCTAAGCCGTCGTTTCTCAAAGTTTGGGCGGCGATGCTTATGTGAAAAGTTTCAACCTGATAAGCTCGAACCCAATTAGAATGTATCTTCATAGGATACCCAAAGGAGACTGTTGGGTACACCTTCTATCACAGATCCAAAGGCAAGATATTTGTTGCTAAGAATGGATCCTTTCTAGAGAAGGCGTTTCTCTCGAGAGAAGTGAGTGGGAGGAAAGTAGAACTTGATGAGGTAATTGTACCTTCTCTCAAGTTGGAAAGTAGTTCATCACAAAAATCAGTTCCGGTGATGCCTACACCGATTAGTGAGGAAGCTAATGATGATGATCATGAAACTTCAGATCAAGTTACTACCGAACCTCGTAGGTCAACCTGAGTAAGGTCCACACCGGAGTGGTACGGCAATCATGTTCTGGAGGTCATGTTACTTGACCATGACGAACCTAGGAACTATGAGGAAGCGATGATGAGCCCAGATTCTGGGAAATGGCTTGTGGCCATGAAATCTGAGATGGGATCCATGTATGAGAACAAAGTATGGACTTTGATTGACTTTCCCGGTGATCGGTGAGCCATTGAGTGTAACATCCCAAATTTTCAATTTGGCATGTTATACATAGGTCATCCATGCATATCATATTTTATTGCATTCTCGTTTGCCATCCTCGAAAATCCTAAGCAACTCAAGGACCCTCGGAGAGAGTTGGGGATTTTTCGATTTTCATATTGAATTTTATCAAATAATGAAAGAGCGAGGATATTGGATTTTATTATTTTCTCTCCGGAAAAATATTTCATTTTAAATAAATAAATGAGGGAGATAATATGACTTCTCCAAAATAATTGAAATATCGGAGGAAAATGTTAAAATCATTATTTGGTTTTATTTGATTTTATTTGGAATTTTAATTGCCCTAGAAAAATTTGCGCTTTAAAAAATTGCATTGTAGGGACCAAGAAAAGTTCATCTAGTTCTAAATATTTTATTTAGGCGGAGAAAACTTGTTTTCGAATTTTTAGATTTTTATTTATTTTTCTAGGATTTATTTATTTATTTTCGGCGGAATGATTTGTTTTTAAAAAAATGGACCCTTGGCCGGGCCAAAGGCCCAGCCGAGCCAGCCCGGCCCGCTCGCCGCCGCCTCCCAGCCGCCGCCGCCGTGCACGGACGCCGAGGCGAGGCCGAGCCGGACTCCCCCTGGCGCCCCTTCCCAAGCCGGAGCCGCCCGCCTCCTATAAATACCGCCGCCCGCCGCCACCACCACCCGCCACCACTCGAGCCCGCCGCCGGAACCGCCGAGCCGGAGCCGAGCCCCGAGCCCGATCCACGCCGCCGTCGCCGCCCTCTCGCCGAGCCGCCGCCGCCGCCCTCGCCGAGCCGCCGCCGCCTCTCGCCGACCCCGCCCCACCCGGAACCGCGGAGCCGCCGCCCGCCGGACGCGCCTCGCGGAGGTACCCGACCCCGCCGCCGGTTTTTAGAAAACCCTTGGTTTTTAAAAACCCTAGATCGTTTTTATAGATCGGTTTATTTCGTCGGTTTATTTACTTAGCGAGCGTCCGTTCGTCCGTTCGTTCTAACGACGCGTTCACCGTTAGTTTCTATTAACGAACGTTCGTTCGTTTAGCGATTCGTCGCTTTTCTTTTATCGAGGTTTATTCGCGGTTATTACGATCGCGATTTACGATCAATTTTCAAACCTGTTTATCTTTTAAGCTCGTTAATCGGAATCAGGCGATTCAAGCGCTGGAGTTTCATCTCGAAACCCTCTTTCCGAATAATCAACTTAAACCAGTTGTTATCCTGTAAATTTGACCCTAGTTCAGATTAGTAAACGGACCCTATTTCTTTCGCCGTTTGAGTTTCGTTGTTCCGTTTGGTTTGATTCTTTTTGCAAACCGGAGTTCTTAAGTTGAACTCTCCGGTCAACCTTTTTAGTTGAAGTTTCGTTTGTGCATCTTTGCTTGTTTACTTATGTATGTATTGTTTGCTTGCGATAGAATTTCCGGAGTGCGAAGCGTGTTACTACGAGTCTCTAGGATTCACGGATCGTCATCAAGGCAAGTAACACTTGATCATACCTTTTCATACCCAGTTTTATGCATTAGCTCAAACCCTCAAACATTGCATGATTAGGATGGCATTAATTTGTGGGTTGGGAAGTGGATGATGATGTAGGAACCTATTGCCCTGTTACTTTCAAACCCTTGGGAGTTACTTCTACGTTATGCTTATATTGCCATGCTATGCTCGTAGACGTGGTTTGGGTTTGAGAGAAATTCACGACAGATGGGAGATTGTTAATTAATGGTTTACTTTAAGGTGGCAACTTAAATACACATCTGGGTGGATTGAGGCACCTGGGGAACCCAGTGTTGTCTTTTTTTTGAAATCCGGGGTACCGTGTGATCTTCCTATGGACCGCCACCCAGGCTCAAAGGGGCTGAGATTATTCATGCTAGAAACTTCCGTGTGAAGCCACAAGCTATTATGGGCTCTAGCATAGTTGAGTAAGTTACGTGAAGCTCTCGAAGAGGTAGATCAGCAGGTAGTGGGTTTTATAGGTTTGGTATGATCTATCCGGAGTAGAGAGTTAATGTTTCTGAAAGACCGTGTCTCGGTCATCCGTCTCTCAAACACCCTGCAGTGCGAGAAACCAACGGAGGCGATCGAGTCTTGTGGGGAAAAGTGCACAAACCTCTGCAGAGTGTACAAAACTAATCATGGTTAGCCGTGTCCCCGGTTATGGACAATTCTGAGTATCTAGTACTTGAGTATTCACATGTATCTCATCACTCTAAAAAATTTAATATTGTTGGGTTGCTAATCACTTTAATTGGGATTGAGATGGGGTTATACCTTCTCAATGATGTTTCAACCACCATGATAGTTAAAGTAAAATTTATTCCTTTGATGTAGGGAAAAATTGGCTTTTCGCAAAACTGTAACCATAGAGCTTTCCACCAGCCATATATGCATGTAGTATAGCTTATTCTTTCATTACTCTATGTGTTACATTGCCAGCATATTCCATGTGCTGACCCATTCTCGGGCTGCAACGTATTATGTTGCAGACTTTTCAGACGAGGAGTAAGGATTTGTAGGTCGTTGCCGTGCAGCTCGTTATCTTGTTGGAGTTGATGGACTCACTTTATCTTCCAAGCCTTCATTGTTATCACATTAGATGGCCTTCAGCCATATTATTGTAATAAGTTCTCTTTTGAGACATTCGATGTAATAAGTGTGTGATTGCTACTCTGTTATAAATCCTTGATCTTGTGTGTGTCGGCATTACCGATCTAGGGATGACACGAAGCACGAGAGACTTGACCATCGAGGTCGGTCGCTACAAGATGGTATCGAGCACACGCTGAGTGTAGGACACGACCACTAAGATAAAACCATAGGACACTCCTCTCTACTCATTTCGACCTCTCTCCATTTTCCACTCTTTAGGATGCGGAGATGAAGTACAAGTTTGCCCAACCGGATGAAGACACACCTTTGGACGCCACTTGAAGGAAGTCACTAGGTACCTGAATATTGGAATACCAAGCTTCTGAGGGGCGTACAACGCCACCTTACCGGAAGAAGAATCTTTGGAAGATTCAAGCTCTAGTTCTGGAAGGACGTTTGCACCAAGCACGGAGCCCATAGTATGTGTTTTCAATGCACCAACATGGAGTTTGGGAAAGAGTATGGCAGCTCACATTACCATGGGATGCATTGGAGAAGTCTACAACAAGGAGCTTAAAGACACCATATACCAAATATGTGGGCGCCGAGACGAGTAATGGGAAGTAATTAGCATCAAGAAGGATAGATCCATTGTAGCCTACATCCAGGAGCTAAACCAGCACATTCGACGTCATGAGAACCAGATGTGCGCTGACATGCTGGATTTGAAGAAGGCGAAAACTAAAATCATCGAATTGGAGGAAGAACTCAAGTCTTCCCGCGATGGATATGAGGAAGAAATCAAGATACTACTGCAGAAGAACGATGACCTAGTCAAGAAGATTGGAGTTTTCATGGGAGGACCAGCACCCAAGGAAGAGGAGCAAGAAGAGGAAGAAGACCCCGCTTGTCCAGACAACTACATCATCGTCGACGACACCGACTCAGATCCAAGTGATGATGACTATGAAGACGAAGCTGGAGCAGACATCATGGAGTCTTCCACCGATCAAAATTTCTAGATGACCACCAAATATTAGTAGTATTTTCCCCCATGTAACTAGTAGTAGTTGAGCACGTATGCGATAGTCGTAGATCGTTTTGTATGCCCTTGCTTGCTTGATTGAATGAATGTGTGTGTTGCCTCATGTGCATATGGGTAGTGTTTTCTCACTAGGCCTCTTTCTATTTCTAATCTCTCCCCTCTAAACCCTCAGATGCCTCCGAGACGTGACCCCGGTTTTGCTTTCCCACCGGAGCTCACTCAGTTAATCCAACAGCAGAATGCCTTGATGCAATTGCTAGTTCAGAACCAGGGCAATGCCAACAACAACAACAACAACAACAATCCGCCGCCAGTGGACAATTTAGCCCGTTTTACGAGGTTACAACCGCGGTGTTTTCGGTAGCACCGAGCCAATAGTTCTGAGATGATTTGGTTCGCCCGTATTGGAAGGAGTTAACCACCGCGGGATGCACGGATCTTTGAAAAAGTGCGCTTTGCCGCACATCAATTGGATGGACCAGCAGCCGCATGGTGGGAGAATTACGGCTACTTTTCCTATAGCCAATGTCACTTGGGACCAGTTCAACAAGCTTTTCATACGACCCATGTTTCAAGCTGGAGCCATGCAGATAAAAAGCGTGAGTTCCGCAACTTACGCCCGAGAGAACCGTCTTGTGGCCCGATCGTGGATGAGTTTAGCAAGTTATCACGCTATGCCCACGATGATGTGGCCCACAGATGCGCGAAGCAAGAGAAGTTTATGGAAGGACTGAATGATGAGATGAGTATGCAGCTGATGGTGGAAACTTTCAACAACTACCGGGAGTTGGTAGATAAGGCCCTAATGATTGAAGGAAAGCAGCGACAAATTGAGAGTCGTAAGAGGAAGTATGGACAAGGGAAGTATAACTCAGGAGCTCACGAAACCTCGCAACCCGAACTCGGGAGGACTAATTCATAACCATGGAGGACATAACCATCTTGGAGGAGGATCGCATAATGGTGCGAAGAATGGGAATGGAAATGCAGCCAACAATAATCAGAATCGCTCTAACCCAGCTACACCCGCTAAGAGACTTGAGCCAAGTTATTTGCTTTAAGTGCGGGAAGGCAGGGCACTATGCCAGCGACTGCCTGAAGGAAAGAATGGAAGCGGAAATGGGGCGCTGGGAAGAAGCCCAATCCATTCAACAAAGGACAAGTGAACCACGTTAACGTGGAGGAAGTTGAAGAAGCGGCGGATGCGGTAATAGGTAGGTTTCTGGTTCAGTCATTTACCGCTATTGTTCTTTTCGATACTGGTGCATCGCATTCATTTATATCAAGGGGATTTGTGGATAAGTTTAAGTTACCAACCCAGACCCTTAGAACCCCTCTTCTAGTGAGCTCGCCTGGAGCAGAGTATATGGCTAGCAGATGGTGCACCCAGATACCCCTAATCATTGGCACACATGTTTTTCCGTCCGACCTAATTATCTTGGAGTCGCAATGTTAATGTTTCTGAAAGACTGTGTCTCGGTCATCCGTCTCTCAAACACCCTGCAGTGCGAGAAACCAACGGAGGCGATCGAGTCTTGTGGGGAAAAGTGCGCAAACCTCTGCAGAGTTAACAAACTAATCATGGTTAGCCGTGTCCCCGGTTATGGACAATTCTGAGTATCTAGTACTTGAGTATTCACATGTACCTCATCACTCTAAAAAAATTAATATTGTTGGGTTGCTAATCACTTTAATTGGGATTGAGATGGGGTTATACCTTCTCAATGATGTTTCAACCACCATGATAGTTAAAGTAAAATTTATTCCTTTGATGTAGGGAAAAATTGGCTTTTCGCAAAATTGTAACCATAGAGCTTTCCACCAGCCACATATGCATGTAGTATAGCTTATTCTTTCATTACTCTATGTGTTACATTGCCAGCATATTCCATGTGCTGACCCGTTCTCGGGCTGCAACGTATTATGTTGCAGACTTTTCAGACGAGGAGTAAGGATTTGTAGGTCGTTGCCGTGCAGCTCAGTTATGCCGTTGGAGTTGATGGACTCACTTTATCTTCCAAGCCTTCCGCTGTTATCACATTAGATGGCCTTCAGCCATATTATTGTAATAAGTTCTCTTTTGAGACATTCGATGTAATAAGTGTGTGATTGCTACTCTTTTATAAATCCTTCGAGTACTGTGTGTGTCAGCATTACCGATCCAGGGATGACACAGAAGCACAGAGACTTGACCATCTGAGGTCGGGTCGCTACATTGAGAATAAATGGATCTTCAAGAGGAAGACATACGCTAATAATAGTGTTACTATCTACAAAGCTTGAATTATGCATAAAGGTTTTGACAAGTTCAAGGTGTTGACTACGATGAGATTTTCTCACTCGTATCGATGTTAGAGTCTTTCCGAATCATGTTAGCAATTGCCGCATTTTATGAAATTTGGCAAATGGATGTCAAAACTGCATTCCTTAATGGATATATCAAAGAAGATTTGTATATGATGCAACCCGAAGGTTTTGCTGATCCTAAAGGTGCTAACAAAGTGTGCAAGCTCCAGCGATCCATTTATGGACTGGTGCAAGCCTCTCGGAGTTGGAATATACGCTTTGATAGTGTGATCAAAGCATATGGTTTTATACAGACTTGTGATGAAGCCTGTATTTACAATAAAGTGAGTGGGAGCACTACAGCCTTTCTGATAAGTACATGTGAATGACATATTGTTGATGGGAAATGATGTAGAATTTTCTGGAAAGCATAAAGGAGTGTTTGAAAGGAGTTTTTCAAAGAAAGAACTCAGTGAAGCTACTTACATATTAAGCATCAAGATCTATAGAGATAGATTAAGGCGTTAGATAAGATTTTCTATGAATACATACCTTGACAAGATTCGAAGTAGTTCAAAATGGAGCAGTCAAAGAAGGAGCTTTTGCTGTGTTGCAAGGTGTGAAGTTGAGTAAGACTCAAATCCCGACCACGGCGAGAAGATAGAGAGAGAATGAAAGTCATTCCATATGCCTCAGCCATAGGTTCTATAAAGTATGCCATGCTGTGTACGGACCTATTGTATACCCTGCCACGAGTTTGGCAGGGGTACAATAGTAATCTAGGAGTAGATCATGGACATTTGTCAAAATGATCCTTAGAGGACTAAGGAAATATTTCTAGGTTATGGAGGTGATAAAGAGTTAAATGCGTAAAGAGCTACGTCGATGCAAGCTTTGACACCGATCTGGATGACTCGAGTCTCGATCTAGATACATATTGAAAGTGGGAGCAATTAGCTAGAGTAGCCGTGCGAGCATTGTAGACATAGAATATTTGCAAAATACATACGACTACGAATGTGGCAGATCTGTTGACTAAATTTATCTCACAAGCAAAACATGATCACACCTTAGTGCTCTTGGGTGTTAATCACATAGCGGCGTGAACTAGATTTATTGATCTAGTAAACCCTTTGAGTGTTGGTCACATGGCGATGTGAACTATGGGTGTTAATCACATGGTGATGTGAACTATTGGTGTTAAATCACATGACGATGTGAACTAGATTATTGACTCTAGTGCAAATGGGAGACTGAAAGAAATATGCCTAGAGGCAATAATAAAGCTATTATTTTATTTCCTTATATCATGATAAATGTTTATTATTCATGCTAGAATTGTATTAACCATAAACATAGTACATGTGTGAATACATAGACAAAAGCAGTGTCCCTAGTATGCCTCTACTTGACTAGCTTGTTTATCAAAGATGGTTATGTTTCCTAGCCATAGACATGTGTTGTCATTTGATGAACGTGATCACATCATTAGAGAATGATGTGATGGACAAGACCCATACGTTAGCTTAGCACTATGATCGTTTAGTTTATTGCTATTGCTTTCTTCATGACTTATACATGTTCCTCTGACTATGAGATTATGCAACTCCTGAATACCGGAGGAACACTTAGTGTGCTATCAAACGTCACAAGTAACTGGGTGATTATAAAGATGTTCTACAGGTGTCTCCGATGGTGTTTGTTGAGTTGGCATAGATCGAAATTAGGATTTGTCACTCCGATTGTCGGAGAGGTATCTCTGGGCCCTCTCGGTAATGCACATCACAATAAGCCTTGCAAGCAATGTGACTAATGAGTTAGTTGCGGGATGATGCATTACGTAGCGAGTAAAGAGACTTGCGTAGCGAGATTGAACTAGGTATGGTGATACCGACGATCGAATCTCGGGCAAGTAACATCTTGATGACAAAGGAACAATGTATGTTGTTATGCGGTTTGACCGATAAAGATCTTCGTAGAATATGTAGGAGCCAATATGAGCATCTAGGTTCCGCTATTGGTTATTGACGGAGATGTGTCTCGGTCATGTCTACATAGTTCTCGAACCCGTAGGGTCCCATGCAACAACGTTCGATGACAATTTGTATTATGAGTTATGTGATTTGATGTACGAAGTTTGTTGAGTCCGGATGAGATCACGGACATGGCGAGGATTCTCGAGATGGTCGATACGTAAAGATCGATATATTGGAAGGCTATATTCGGACATCGGAAGGTTTTGAGTGGTTGGGTATTTTTGATACCTAAGAGTTACGAGAATTCGCGGGGAAGTATTGGGCCTTCATGGGCCTTCTTGGAAAGGAGAGAAGGGCCACAAGGGAGGCGCGCCCCCATGGGCTGGTCCGAATTGGACTAGGGAGGGGGTGGCGCCCCCCTCTTTCCTTTTCCTCTCCTACTCCTTCCCTCTCTCCCCACTTGGAAAAGGAAGGGGACTCCAACTAGGATTGGGAATCCTAGTTGGACTCCCCCTATAGGTGCGCCCCTCCTATGCCGACCTCCTCTTCCTCCCTCCTTTATATACGTGGCCAGGGGGCACCCCATAAACACACAAGTTGATCTTTAACCTTGTGCGGTGCCCCCGCTCCACAGTTACACACCTCGGTCATATCGTCGTAGTGCTTATGCGAAGCCCTGCGTCGGTAACTTCATCATCACCGTTGCCACGCCGTCGTGTTGATGGAACTCTCCCTCGGCTTCAACTGGATCAAGAGTTCAAGGGACGTCACCGAGCTGAACGTGTGCTGATCGCGGAGGTGCCGTACGTTCGATACTTGGGTCGGTTGGATCGCGAAGATGTTCAACTACATCAACCGCGTTACTAAACGCTTCCGCTTTCGGTCTACGAGGGTACGTGGACACACTCTCCCGCTCGTTGCTATGCATCTCCTAGATAGATCTTGCGTGATCGCAGGTAAACTTTTTGAAATACTACGTTCCCCAACAGTTGCTACCATACTCTTTCCACTTAGCTTTCTCTAGGAACGCATTAAAATTCAAAGTAACGGTAGCACGGGCCATTGATCTACAACAACATAGATATGCAAAAACTATCAGGACTAAGATCATGGTAAATTTAAGTTCAATTAATCATATTAGTTAAGAACTCCCACTTAGATAGACATCCCTCTAGTCATCTAAATGATCATGTGATCCATATCAACTAAACCATGTCCGATCATCACGTGAGATGGAGTAGTTTTCAATGGTGAACATCTCTATGTTGATCATATCTACTATATGATTCACGTTCAACCTTTCGGTCTCAGTGTTCTGAGGCCATATCTGCATATGCTAGGCTCGTCAAGTTTAACCCAAGTATTCTGCACGTGCAAAACTGGCTTGCACCTGTTGTATGTGAACGTGGACCTTATCACACCCGATCATCACGTGGTGTCTCGGCACGACGAACTGTCGCAACGGTGCATACTCAGGGGAACACTTATACCTTGAAATTTAGTGAGGGGTCATCTTATAATGCTACCGTCGTACTAAGCAAAATAAGATGCATAAAAGATAAACATCACATGCAATCAAAATATGTGACATGATATGGCCATCATCATCTTGTCCCTTTGATCTCCATCTCCAAAGCACCGTCATGATCTCCATCATCACCGGCTTGACACCTTGATCTCCATCGTAGCGTCGTTGTCGTCTCGCCAACTATTGCTTCTACAACTATCGCTACCGCATAGTGATAAAGTAAAGCAATTACATGGTGATTGCATTTCATACAATAAAGCGACAACCATAAGGCTCCTGCCAGTTGCCGATAACTTTTACAAAACATGATCATCTCATACTACCTCTGTCCGGGTTTGTAAGTCCCCTTTGCATTTTGTGCCAAATTTTGACTATAAATTTAACTAAAAAACTAGTAATGCATGTCGTCAAAAGTTATATCGTTGGATTCATATTTGAACACTGTTTCCAATTATATTATTTTTTGTGACATGCATTAACATTTTGTTAGTTAAATTTAAGGCCAAACTTTGTACGAGAATACAAAGAGGACTAATAAACCGGGGAGGAAATATCTAATAACTTATATCACATCATGTCTTGACCATATCACATCACAACATGCCCTGCAAAAACAAGTTAGACGTCCTCTACTTTGTTGTTGCAAGTTTTACGTGGCTGTTACGGGCTTCTAGCAAGAACCGTTCTTATCAACGCATCAAAACCACAATGATTTTTCGTCAAGTGTGCTGTTTTAACCTTCAACAGGGACCGGCCATAGTCAAACTCGATTCAATTAAAGTTGGAGAAACTGACACCCGCCAGCCACCTTTATGCAAAACAAGGTGCATGTCTGTCGGTGGAACCGGTCTCATGAACGTGGTCATGTAAGGTTGGTCCGGGCCACTTCATCCAACAACCGTCGAATCAAAGTAAGACGTTGGTGGTAAGCAGTATGATTATTATCGCCCACAACTCTTTGTGTTCTACTCATGCATATCATCTACGCATAGACCTGGCTCGGATGCCACTGTTGGGGAACGTAGCATGCAATTTCAAAAAGTTTCCTACGATCACACAAGATCTATCTAGGAGATGCGTAGCAACGAGAGGGGGAGAGTGTGTCCACGTACCCTCGTAGACCGAAAGCAGATGCGTTAGGTTAACGCAGTTGATGTAGTCGAACGTCTTCACGATCCAACCAATCTAGTACCAAACGTACGTCACCTCCGAGTTCAACACCGTTCAGCTCGATGGCGTCCCTCGAACTCTTGATCCAGCGGAGGTCGAGGAGAGTTCCGTCGACCTGACGGCATGGTGTGATGATGGTGATGTGATCGCGCGAGGCTTCGCCTAAGCACTCTGACGTTATGACGGAGGAGTAAAGCTGTGGAGGGGGCACCGCTGCGGCTAAGAGAATAACTGATGTGCTATGGGGTGCCCGTGCCCCGTATATAAAGGAGGGAGGAGGAGGCCGGCCACCAAGGGGCGCGCCATGGGGAAGTCCTACTAGGACTCCACTCCTAGTAGGATTCGCCCCCTTTTCCTTTCTCATCGGAGGGAAAAGGAAGGAGAGGAGAGGAGAGGGAAGAGGCGCCGCCTCCCTTAGTCAATTCGGACTCCCATGGGGGGCCACCCCTTGCGGGCTCCCCTCTCTCTCCACTAAGGCCCATGTAGGCCCAATATTTTCCCGAGGAGTTCCGGTAACCCCTCGGTACTCCGAAATACACCCGAACCATTCCGGTGTCCGAATATCATCGTCCAATATATCAACCTTTACCTCTCGACCATTTCGAGACTCCCCGGCATGTCCGTAATATCATCTGGGACTCCGAACAATTTTCGGTCACCAAAACACATAACTCATAATACAAATCGTCATCGAACGTTAAGCGTGCGGACCCTGCGGGTTGGAGAACTATGTAGACATGACCGAGACATATCTCCGATCAATAACCAATAGCGGAACCTAGATGCTCATATTGGTTCCTACATATTCTACGAAGATCTTTATCGGTCAAACCGCAATGACAACATATGTTATTCCCTTTGTCATCCGTATGTTACTTGCCCGAGATTCGATCATATAAAATAGCATATAAATGCATATAAAACATCCTAGATGGATAATATAATAGCATGGAACAATCAAAAATTATAGATACGTTGGAGACGTATCACAATAAAACTTAACGATCATAATGCTAAGCTAACGGATGGGTCTTGTCCATCACATCATTCTCTAATGATGTGATCCCGTTCATCAAATGACAACACATGTCTATGGTCAGGCAACTTAACCATCTTTGATTAACGAGCTAGTCAAGTAGAGGCATACTATGGACACTCTGTTTTATCTATGTATTCACACATGTACTAAGTTTCCGGTTAATAAAATCCTAGCATGAATAATAACATTTATCATGATATAAGGAAATATAAAATAACAACTTTATTATTGCCTCTAGGGCATATTTCCTTCACATGGCACCTCGTCCGATGACTCGGGCAATCCTCCACCAACCGCCGACATCAACAGCTGCACTGTCGACCGAAAGGGGAAAGGTTCGGCGAGGAAGTGGTGAAAATCCACCTTCTCTACTTTAATTTCAAGTTTCCAGATGTAGTTTAAATTTGTCCGTCGTTTATGTGCATTATGTGAATCTTGGCGATCTTTTAAAGATCTGTTGGTGATCTTTTAGCGAACGGATTGTGCATTTATATGTCCGATTGTATATACATTTCATGTTCTCGTAGTTTTATTCATGTTGCATGGTTTAGTATGGATATAAGGGATCGAATATGAGATACGGATGTGGGCGGCGCTTTTGAGGCTGGCGGTCAATGCCACGGACACATTTGGGCGTGTCGTGGACGCTTTAATAGATGATGTAAAACTTGATGATATAAAAATGATTATAGGCTAGAACAGATAAGATGTTTGGACACCGTGGTTGCGGTTGCTTTTCATATGCCCAAAACTGGAGCCCAAAAAGTGAAAACTGAAAAGCAATTTAAACATGAATTCCAACGATGGAGAGGTCGGGAGCTTGAGCGGGACTAGCGACTCGGTGGTGGTTAGGTCGGTAGATTGGAGGACACGATCGCTAATAAACCACGGTGACCGACGATGGTGTGGCAGCTACCATCTTGGGCCAGAGGCTATCTGAATTGTGACGGCATTCCAAGCTTCCACAATAGTTTTCTTGACCGAAAGGTACAAGCAGTAGGGTGGCAGCGGTGATGGGCGATCACCGGATCGGCGACAAGCACTACAAAAAAAGACACATCCGTGACATTTTGGGCGAGCAATTTTTTGTGTCATACATATGACACTTCTATGGCGATAATTGTGACAAAACCGGTATCATCATAGATGTGGTGGGCTCCTACTTCTATGACAAAAATCATGACAGAAAATGGGCTTTTCGTCTTTGGGCGGGCGGAGCGCAGCTGCATGACATTCTTTGGGCCGTCCATGACGGAAAAACCGTGGTAGAAGCGAGGGAGGAAAATTTGGGGAGTTGCGATTCACGGTGGGAGGTCGGGGCGGCGATGCGCGTTCTCTCGTACGTCGCTGCGGCGTGTGTGCGGCGTTGGCTCTAGCGAACCCGGCGGCGTTGGGCTCTAAGCGAACCCAGCGGTTGCATTGCGAGCTACGTTCTTGAACCCGGCGATCGGTCGATGGCTGATGGCGAACCCGATGGGCGATTCGCCGCTGCTGCTGCTAAGCGAAGCCGATCGATTGGATGAGCGATGGCGTTGCGGGGGGTTGGATGAGCGGTGGCGGTGGCGTTGCCTCGGATGAACATGACCCGTGGTGTGGAGGGCTGGATGAGCGATGAGCGGTGGAGTGGTGGTTGAGCAGGACCCGTGGTGTGGAGGCTGGAAGAGCGATGAGCGGTGGAGGGTGCCCATGGAGGGTGGTTGAGCGATGGCGGTGGAGTAGCACGCGGTGGAGGCTGGATGAGCAGGGCCGTGGAGGTGGAGGAGGTCGACGGTGGCCGTGGAGGTGGAGGAGGTCGACGGTGGAGATGAACAGTATCCCGTGGAGTCCCGTTTTGCGGTATGCCACACCCCTCCCGATGAACAGGACCCCCGTTTCGACCGTAGCGCTCCAACACAAGTCCATTTCCTCCATTTTGCGGTACGCCACACCCCTCCCAATCAATAGGACCCCCGTTTCGACCGTAGGAGGTCCGTTTCCTCCGTTTTGCGGTACACCAGACCCCTCCCGATGAACAGGATCCCGTTTCGAACGTGGCCGGTCAAACACATGGCCGTTTCCTCCGTTGTGCGGTACGCCAGGCCTCGTTTCCATCGCCTGTTCCATCCAAGCCCTCCCGATGAACACGACCACGCATTCCGTTCCGACCCAGCCGGTTGGCTCCCACGCGTTCCGTTGCCTCCCGATGAACACGACGCATTCCGTTGCCTCCCCATTGATACGTCCATTTTGCATCATGCTTTTATATCGATATCTATTGCATTATGGGCTGT
Source organism: Aegilops longissima (assembly GCA_021605205.1). Taxonomy (NCBI): domain Eukaryota; kingdom Viridiplantae; phylum Streptophyta; class Magnoliopsida; order Poales; family Poaceae; genus Aegilops; species Aegilops longissima. The sequence continues at coordinate 205,132,478 of CM038678.1, read as the reverse complement.
TATTTCACGTTATGTCACAATAATTATGGCTATTCTCTCTTATTTTACAAGGTTTACATGAAGAGGGAGAATGCTGGCAATTGGAATGCAGGCTAGAAAAGGAGCAAATATTGGAGACCTATTCTGTGCAACTCCAAAAGTCCTGAAACTCCAAGGAATATCTTAAAATAAATAAAGAAAAATCATCGCCAAAGATGAAGGCCACGGTGCCCACACCCTGCTCATGAGGGTGGGGGGCGCGCCCCCCCTGGGGCGCGCCCCCCTCGTGGGCCCCATATTGGCTCTCCGATGCCCATCTTCTCCTATATGAAGTCTTTCGATGAGAAAAAATAGGAGGCAACCTTTCGGGAAGAGACTCCGCCTCCACGAGGCGGAACCAATCTAGGGCTCCGGCAGAGCTGTTCTGCCGGGGACACTTCCCTCCGGGAGGGGGAAATCATCGTCATCATCATCACCAACGCTCCTCTCATCGGGAGAGGGAAATCTCCATCAACATCTTCACCAGCACCATTTCATCTCCAAACCCTAGTTCATCTCTTGTATCCAATTCTTGTCTCCAAGTCCGGGATTGGTGCTAGTAGGTTGCTAGTAGTGTTGATTACTCCTTGTAGTTGATGCTAGTTGGTTTATTTGGTGGAAGATCATATGTTCAGATCCTTTATGCATATTATTACCCCTCTGATTATTAACATGAATATGTTTTGTGAGTAATTACGTTTGTTCACGAGGACAAGGGAGAAGTCTTGCTATTAGTAGTCATGTGAATTTGGTATTAGATTCGATATTTTGATAAGATGTATGTTGTCTAGCCTCTAGTGGTGTTATGTGAGCGTCGACTACATAACACTTCAGCATTATTGGGCCTAGAGGAAGGCGTTGGGAAGTAATAAGTAGATGATGGGTTGCTAGAGTGTGAAGCTTAAACCCTAGTTTATCGTTGCTTCATAAGGGGCTGATTTGGATCCATAGGTTTCATGCTATGGTTAGGTTTACTTTAATACTTTTTTTGTAGTTGCGGATGCTTGCAATAGAGGTTAATCATAAGTGGGATGCTTGTTCAAGTAAGAACAACACCCAAGCACCGATCCACCCACATTTCAAATTATCAAAGTACGAGCGCGAATCATATGAGCGTGATGAAAACTAGCTTGCGATATTCCCATGTGTCCTCGGGAGCGTTTTCCTATTATAAGAGTTTGTCCAGGCTTGTCCTTTGCTACAAAAGGATTGGGCCACCTTGCTGCACTTTATTTACTCTTGTTACTTGTTGCTCGTTACAATTTATCTTATCACAAAACTATCTATTACCACTTATTTGAGTACTTGCAGAGAATACCTTGCTGAAAACCGCTTATCATTTCATACATTCCTCGTTGGGTTCAACACTCTTACTTATCGAAAGGACTCGATAGATCCCCTATAATTGTGGGTCATCAAGACTCTTTTACGGCGCTGTTGCGGGGAGTGTAGCGCCTTTGGTAAGTGGAATTTGGTAAGGAAAATTTTATATAGTGTGCTGAAATTTTACATCACTTGTTACTATGGAAAGTAATTCTCGAGGGGCTTGTTAGGGTATCTTCACCACGTCGATGAAACAAAAGTTGGTCCTCAACCTACTGAACCTATTGAAAATGAAACTCCTTTTGAAATTCCTTCGGGTATGATGGAAAAACTGCTAGCTAATCCTTTTACAGGAGATGGAACAAAGCATCCTGATGAGCATTTAATATATGTGGATGAAATTTGTGGAATATTTAAGCTTGCAGGTATACCCGATGATGTTGTTAAGAAGAAGGCCTTCCCTTTATATTTTAAGGGAGACGCATTGACATGGTATAGGCTATGTGATGATATGAGATCATGGAACTATAAAAGATTGAAATTGGAATTTCATCAAAAGTATTACCTATGCATCTTGTTCATCGTCATCGCAATTATATATATAATTTCTGGCCTCGCGAAGGAGAAAGCATCGCTCAAGCTTGGGGGAGGCTTAAATCAATGTTATATTCATGCCCCAGTCATGAGCTCCCAAGAGAAATAATTATTCAAAGTTTTTATGCTCGGCTTTCTGATAACAATCGCACCATGCTCGATACTTCTTGTGCTGGCTCTTTTATGATGAAGACTATTGAATTTAAATGGAATTTATTTGATAAAATTAAGCATAACTCTGAAGATTGGGACCTCGGCGAAGGTAAGGAGTCAGGTATGACACCTAAGTTTGATTGTGTTAAATCTTTTATGGATACCGATATTTTTAGTAAGTTTAGCACTAAATATGGACTTGACTCTGAGATAGTAGCTTCTTTACGTGAATCTTTTGCTACTTATTGTTGGGAGCGTAGTAATTTCAAAAATTTCCTCACGATCACGCAAGACCATGGTGATGGCATAGCGAGAGGAGATTGTCCGTCCACGTACCCTCGTGAACCGAAAGCGAAGCGTTATAACAACGTTGTTGATGTAGTAAATGCGTCTTCACGATCCGACCGATCCAAGCACCGAGCGTCACGGCACCTCCGAGTTACGCACGTTCAGCTCGATGGCGATCCCGGACTCGATCCAGCAAAGTGTCGGGGATGAGTTCCGTCGACCTGACGGCGTGGTAGCGATGATGATGCTCCACCGGCGCGGGGCCGCCTAAGCCCGTGACGATATGACTTCTCGCGCGAGGCTTCGCCTAAGCTCATGACGATATGACGAAGTGGAATATGGTGGAGGGGCACCGCACACGGCTAAGGCGATCCGTAGATCAACTTGTGTGTCTTGGGGTGCCCCTTGCCCCGTATATAAAGGAGGGAGGGAGGAGGAGGCCGGCCCTAGGAGGCGCGCCATGGAGAGTCCTACTCCCAGGGAGTAGGACTCCCTCTTCTCCTAGTTGGACTAGGACTTGGGGAAGGGGAAGAGGGAAGAGTGCGGCCCCTCCCCTAGTCCAATTCGGACTAGGCCATGGGGGCGCGGCCTGCCCTAGGCAGCCCCTCTCTCTTTCCCGAGGGCCCAATAAGGCCCAATACTTCTCCCGGCGAATTCCGTAACTCTCGGTACTCGAAAAATACCGAATCATTGGAACCTTTCCGAACTCCGAATATAGTCGTCAATATATCGATCTTTCGTCTCGACCATTTGAGACTCCTCGTCATGTCCCGATCTCATCCGGGACTCCGAACTCTTCGGTACATCAAAACTCATAAACTCATAATATAAGCATCATTGAAACCTTAAGCGTGCGGACCCTACGGGTTCGAGAACTATGTAGACATGACCTAGAACTATTCTCGGTCAATAACCAATAGCGGAACCTGGATGCCCATATTGGTTCCTACATATTCTCGAAGATCTTTATCGGTCAAACCGCATAACGACATCGTTGTTCCCTTTGTCATCGGTATGTTACTTACCGAGATTCGATCGTCGGTATCAATACCTAGTTCAATCTCGTTGCGGTAAGTCTCTTTACTCGTTCCGTAATACATCATCTCACAACTAACTCATTAGTTGTAATGCTTGCAAGGCTTAAGTGATGTGCATTACGAGAAGGCACGGAGATACCTTTCCGACAATCGGAGTGACAAAACCTAATCTCGAAATCGCCAACCCAACAAGTACCTTTGGAGACACCTGTAGTACTCCTTTATAATCACCCGATTCGTTGTGACGTTTGGTAGTACCAAAGTGTTCCTCCGGTAAGCAGGAGTTGCATAATCTCATAGTTATAGGAACATGTATGGGTCATGAAGAAAGCATTAACATACTAAGCGATCAAGTGTTAAGCTAACGGAATGGGTCATGTCAATCAGATCATTCAACTAATGATGTGACCTTGTTAATCAAATAACAACTCCTTGTTCATGGTTAGGAAACATAACCATCTTTGATTAACAAGCTAGTCAAATAGAGGCATACTAGTGACATCTTGTTTGTCTATATATTCACACATGTATTATGTTTCCGGTTAATACAATTCTAGCATGAATAATAAACATTTATCATGATATAAGGAAATAAATAATAACTTTTATTATTGCCTCTAGGGCATATTTCCTTCAGTCTCCCACTTGCACTAGAGTCAATAATCTAGTTCACATCATCATGTGATTCAACACTAATATTCACATCGTATGTGATTAACACCCATAGTTCACATCGTCATGTGACCAACACCCAAAGGGTTTACTAGAGTCAATAATCTAGTTCACATTGCTATGTGATTAACACCCAAAGAGTACTAAGGTATGATCATGTTTTGCTCGTGAGAGAAGCTTAGTCAGCGGGTCTGTCACATTTGAGCCGTAAGTATTTGCAAATTTCTATGTCTACAATGCTGCATGAGCTACTCTAGCTAATTGCTCCCACTTTCAATATGTATCCAGATTGAGACTCGAGTCATCTAGATTAGTGTTAAAACTTGCATCGGCGTAACCCTTACGACGAACCTTTTTCACTTCCATAATCGAGAAACATATCCTTATTCCACTAAGGATAATTTTGACGCTGTCCATTGATCTACTCCTAGATCACTATTGCACTCCTTGCCAAGCTTAGTGGTAGGGTATGCAATAGATCCAGTACTGACATGACATACTTTATAGAACCTATGGCTGATGCATAGGGAATGACTTTCATTCTCTTTCTATCTTACTGCCGTGGTCGGGTTTTGAGTCTTACTCAATTTCACACCTTTGCAACACAGGCAAGAACTTTTCTTTGGTGTTCCATTTTGAACTACTTCAAAATCTTGACAAGGTATATATTTATTGAAAAAACTTATCAAGCGTCTTGATCTATCTCTATAGATCTTGATGCTCAATATATAAGCAACTTCAACGAGGTCTTTCTTTGAAAAACTCCTTTCAAACACTCCTTTATGCTTTGCAGAATAATTCTACATTATTTCCGATCAACAATATGTCAATCACATATACTTATCGGAAAGGCTGTAGTGCTCCCACTCACTTTCTTGTAAATACAGGCCTTTCCAAAAGTCTGTATAAAATCATATGCTTTGATCAACACATCAAAGCGTATATTCCAACTCGAGATGCTTGCACCAGTCCATTGATGGATCATTTGGAGCTTGCACATTTGTTAGCTCCTTTAGGATTGACAAAAAAACTTGGTTGCATCATATACAACTCTTCTTTAATAAGTCCATTAAAGAATGTAGTTTTGACATCCATTTGCCAGATTTCATAAAATGTGGTAATTGCTAACATGATTGGACAGACTTAAGAATCGCTACTGAGTTGAGAAAATCTCATTGTAGTCAACACCTTGAACTTGTCGAAAACCTTTTGCGACAAGTCGAGCTTTATAGATAGTAACACTACTATCAGCATCTGTCTTCCTCTTGAAGATCCATTTATATAACATGGCTTGTCGATCATCGGCAACTCCATCAAAGTCCATACTTTGTTCTCATACATGGATCCCATCTCAGATTTCATGGCCTCAAGCCATTTCGCGAATCTGGGCTCATCATCGCTTCCTCATAGTTTTGTAGGTTCATCATGGTCTAGTAACATGATTTCCGAACACGATTACCGTACCACTCAGTGCGGATCTCACTCTGGAAGACCTCACGAGGTTTGGTAGCAACTTGATCTGAAGTTTCATGATCATCATCATTAACTTCCTTACTAATTGGTGTAGGAATCCTGGAACTGATTCCTGTGATGAACTACTTACCAATAAGGGAGAAGGTACAACTACCTCATCAAGTTCTACTTTCCTCCCACTCACTTCTTTCGAGAGAAACTTCTTCTCTAGAAAGGATCCATCTTAGCAACGAAAAACTTGCCTTCGGATCTGTGATAGAAGGTGTACCCAACAGTTTCTTTTGGGTATTCTATGAAGCGCACTTTTCGATTTGGGTTCGAGCTTATCGGTGAAAACTTTTCACATAAGCATCACAACTCAAACTTTAAGAAAGCGACAGCTTAGGTTTCTTGCTAAACCATAGTTCATACGGTGTCATCTCAGCGGATTTAGATGGTGCTCTATTAAGCGTGAATGCAGGTGTCTCTAATGCATAACCCCAAAATGATAGTGGTATATCGGTAAGATACATCATAGATCGCACCATATCAAAATAAAATCTGATTCTGACGTTCGGACACACCATAACGTTGTGGTGTTCCGGTGGCGTGAGCTGTGAAACTATTCCACATTGTATTCATTGAAGACCAAATTCGTAGCTCAAATATTCATCTCCACGATCAGATCGCGAAACTTTATTTTCTTGTTGCGATGATTTTCCACTTCACTCTGAAATTCTTTGAACTTTTCAACTATTTCAGACTTATGTTTCATCAAGTAGATATACTCATATCTGCTCAAATCATCTTGTGAAGGTCGAGAAAATACGATACTTGCCGTGAGCTTTAACACTCATCGGACCGCATACATCGGTATGTATTATTTCCAATAAGTCATTTGCTCGCTCCATTGTTCGGAGAACGAGTCTTTTAGTCATCTTGCCCATAAGGCATGGTTACGCAAGCATCAAGTGATTCATAATCAAGTGATTCCAAAATCCCATCGGTATGGAGTTTCTTCATCGCTTTACACCAATATGACCTAAGCGGCGGTGCCACAAATAAGTTGCACTATCATTATTAACTTTGCATATTTTGGTTTCAATATTATGAATATGTGTATCACTATGATCGAGATCCAATGAACCATTTTCATTGGGTGTGTAACCATATAAGGTTTTATTCATGTAAGCAGAACAACAATTTATTCTCTTACTTAAATGAATAACCGTATTGCAATAAACATGATCAAATCATTTTATGCTCAACACCAAATAACACTTATTTAGGTTCCACACTAATCCCGAAAGTATAGGGAGTGTGCGATGATGATCATATCAATCTTGGAACTACTTCCAACACTCATCGTCACTTCCCTTCAACTAGTTTCTGTCCATTCTGCAACTCCGTTTGAGTTACTACTCTTAACTGAACTAGTATCAAATACCGAGGGTTGCTATGAACACTAGTAAAATATACATCAATAATCTGTATATCAAATATACCTTTGTTCACTTTGCCATCCTTCTTATCCGCCAAACACTTGGGGTAGTTCCGCTTCGATGACCAATTCCATTGTAGCAAAAGCACTTAGTCTCGGGCTTAGGTCTAGACTTGGGCTTCTTCACTCGAGCAACAACTTGCTTGCCGTTCCTTTTGAAGTTCCCCTTCTTCCCTTTGCCATTTTCCTTGAGACTAGTGGTCTTGTCAACCATCAACACTTGATGTTTTCTTGATTTCTACCTTCGCGATTTTAGCATCGCGAAGAGCTCGAGAATCTTTTCGTCATCCCTTGCATACTATAGTTCATCACGAAGTTCTACTAACTTAGTGATGGTGACTAAAGAATTCATCAATCACTATCTTATCGGAAGATTAACTCCCACTTGATTCAAGCGATTGAAGTACTCGGACAATCTGAGCACATGCTCACTAGTTGGCGATTCTCCTCCATCTTTTAGCTATAGAACTTGTTGGAGACTTCATATCTCTCAACTCGGGTATTTGCTTGAAATATTAACTTCAATTCTGGAACATCTCATATGGTCCATGAGCGTTCAAAACGTCTTTGAAGTCCCGATTCTAAGCCGTTAAGCATGGTGCACTAAACTATCAAGTAGTCATCATATTGAGCTAATAAGCGTTCATAACGTATGCATCTGCTCCTGCAATAGGTCTGCCACCTAGCGGTGCATTAAGGACATAATTCTTACTGTGAGCAATGAGGATAAACCTCGGATCACGGATCCAATCCGCATCATTGCTACTAACATCTTTCAACATAATTTTCTCTAGGAACAAACATATAAAAGCATAGGGAAGTAACAACGCGAGCTATTGATCTACAACATAATTTGCAAAATACTACGGGACTAAGTTCATGATAAATTTAAGTTCAATTAATCATATTATTTAAGAACTCCCACTTAGGCAGACATCTCTCTAGTCATCTAAGTGATCACGTGATCAAATCAACTAAACCATGTCCGATCATCACGTGAGATGGAGTAGTTTCAATGGTGAACATCACTATGTTGATCATATCTACTATATGATTCACGTTCGACCTTCGGTCTCCGTGTTCGAGGCCATATCTGTTATATGCTAGGCTCGTCAAGTTTAACTTTGAGTATTCGCGTGCATAACTGTTTTGCACCCGTTGTATTTGAGCGTAGAGCCTATCACACCCGATCATCACGTGGTGTCTCGGCACGAAGAACTTTCATAGCGGTGCATACTCGGGAGAACACTTCTTGATAATTTTAGTGAGAGATCATCTTATAATGCTACCGTCAATCAAAGCAAGATAAGATGCATAAAGGATAAACATCACATGCAATCAATATAAGTGATATGATATGGTCATCATCATCTTGTGCTTGTGATCTCCATCGCGAAGCACCGTCATGATCACCATCGTCACCGGCGCGACACCTTGATCTCCATCGTAGCATCGTTGTCGTCTAGCCAACTATTGCTTCTCGACTATCGCTACTTCTTAGTGATAAAGTAAAGCAATTACATGGCGTTGCATTTCATACAATAAGCGACAACCATATGGCTCCTGCCGATTGCCGATAACTTCGGTTACAAAACATGATCATCTCATACAATAAAATATAGCATCACGTCTTGACCATATCACATCACAACATGCCTGCAAAAACAAGTTAGGCGTCCTCTACTTTGTTGTTGCAAGTTTTACGTGGCTGCTACGGGCTGAGCAAGAACCGTTCTTACCTCGCATCAAAACCACAGCGATACTTCGTCAAATAGACTCCGTTCTAACCTTCTCAAGGACCGGCGTAGCCTCGATTCAACTAAAGTGAGAGGCGAGACACCGCCGGTCACCTTTAAGCAACGAGTGCTCGGGCGGTGAAACCAGTCTCGCGTAAGCGTCTGGCGTAATGTCGGTCCGGGCGCTTCATCTCACAATACCGCTGAACCAAAGTATGACATGCTGGTAGGCAGTATGACTTATATCGTCCACAACTCACTTGTGTTCTACTCGTGCACATGACATCAAGCGCATAAAACCAGGCTCGATACCACTTTTGGGGAGCGTAGTAATTTCAAAAATTTCCTACGATCACGCAAGACCAT